>PVIY010055791.1:0-13571 GCA_004026745.1 Myrmecophaga tridactyla | reverse complement strand
AAGTAAGGATCTTTGGATGCTATTGACTCACAGACCTCATAAACTCTAAGGAGAGCAAAGTCTTTCCCCTGTGATGTCAAGTCCAAGTTTCCTGAGCAGTAACTACTGGTTGCATAAAAATCATAACAGATAATATACAGATTTACATTTATTTCTTAACCCTGGCCTACTGAATCAGAATCACTTGGACTAGGTTCTGTTTTTGGTTAAAAAAAATCTCTCAAGGTGACTCCAACCACCAGCTAAGCTTGAGAGGCACTAATCAAGTCTTCATTTTAAAATTGAGGAAATGGAGGCCCAGAGCCACCAGTGAGTATGGGCCCATGCTGAGACAATAATCATTAATTCTGTGATTCCAGGGCAAAGGATCTTGACTTCTTGGTTATACCTTCTATCCCAGACATGTTTCTGCTTTTGAGCTTTCCAATCTTTTATTCTGCTTTTGAAACAACATCAGCAAGCAGGTTTTAAAATGCTTAACTATACATAACTCTCAACGTGAGTAAAGTTTACACACACACACAGATGTGTCCACACTAACACCACAATCATAAACACTTGCATAATAACTGGATAATGTGATGTATGGAAAGGCAATGGGACAATGGAGGAAGGGTTGCAGTAATACATTCACCTGCTATAGGACCTAAGTTCAGATTATGCCTCCTGGTGAAAGAAAGACATATCTATGAGGCAAGTGTGAGTTCACATGAGAAAGGCATAAATTTGTTTCCAGAATAAGTCTCTCTGGAATTCACAGCTGGATTTCTGTTAGGGAAGTCAAGAAAGCAGTGAGAAATGGCTCACTGTATTCATTAAAGCTGTTTGGTTCAAGCATTGGAGGGCATACAGTTTCCCAATCATGCATTACAGTGAAATATATTTACCCTGCTGATTTGAGTTGCAGCCACTTCTCCTTCACATGTGACAGTTTTTATTCAGTTTCTTCAATTTTTCCAGTTAATCACTTTATATTTAAAGGGACTCTGGCTACAAAGTACAGGTAAAGTTTAGAGTCCAATTAGCAGAAGCATAGTCATAAGAGTTATAATTAAAACAGAGATCTTCAAGGCAAACTTATCCAGCATCCTTGTGTGGACAAAGACAAGTCCAAGAGAAAGAAAATGACTTTGCAAAGATCAGAGAATAACAAGTCTTTGGTCTTTCAAACTTATTTCTCCTCTTTTACAATCTTCTCACTCTTCTATTCTCATTTCAAGCTTAGTAGATTTGTTTTTCTGCCAGAATCTGTGTTTGAAAGCACTTATATCAGAAAGGTTTAGTTCAGATCCACTAGTTTTTATGTATTCTTTCTTTCTGGCAACATACACAAACAGTGCTTAAAATATCCCAATCACGGTTATAAATGCTAGAAAGCAGCCTTAAATACTTCACAGCAGACTTAATCTTTAAAGAAAATGGCAAATAGGCCAGAATGGGAAGGAAAAAACAATGATGCTGAATAAGGTCCTGATGAATTCCTAGTTTAATAAGATGTCTCTGTCCTGGATATTTCAGAAAATTGTCTGATTATTAAATAGTAGAATCAATGCAATGACAATGATGATAAACATTATTTACATTTGTAAAATGGATTATTCTCTCATTTGTTCCTTCCAAGGACCCTGTGAGGTTGCTGTTATTGCCTTCATTATGCAGATGAGTTAACCAAGGTTGAGAAAATTCAAGGTCATCAGTTTACAATATCACCACTCCTAACTATTTGCTATTAAGCTGCTAGAAAAATTTCTTACCCAACATTTTTTTCATTGGATTCTATAGTTATGCATCTCTCAGTGTATAAATCAGGGGTTCAATGTAAGGTTGATAATAGCATAAAAGACAGCAACCATTTTATCTTCTACAAAGGGAGTACCTAGGCACAGGTACATGAAAATACATGGAAAGCAATAGATAATGACCACAGCAATGTGGGAGTCACAAGCAGATCTTTGTGCCTGCCCTGTGCTGTCTGCTTTCTCAGGGACATCAGGATGACAGTATAAGAGACTAGCCAGATAACAAAACTCCCCAGAGCAATGGTCCCACTGTTGGCTGTCATGACAACACCAACAACCTATGTGTGTATGCAGGCAAGTTTCAGCACAGGGTGAGCATTCCAAAAGTGGTGGTCAATCTCATTGGATCCACAAAAGGGTAGCTGAACCACTAGAGCCACCTGGATAATGGAATGTAAGAACCCACATATCCAGGTCCCAAGCAACTGTTACTATCACATCTGTTCCTGCCCATGATGGTCATCTAGTGTAGGGGTTTACAGATGGTCACATAGCAATCATAGGTCACTCCAGTAAGAATGAATATCTCAGTACAACCAAAGAAATGTACCCCCACAGAGGTGCAGCATATACCCCACATAGGTGATAGCATTACTCTTGGTCCATAATCATCTTGGAAACAGTCATGAAGGAGTAACAAATGTCCACAAAAGACAAATAGTTGAGAAAAAATGCATATGGGTCTCAAGCAGGGAAAACTCCCGAACACCACACAAGAAAGCACCAGAACCTTTGAGAAGTGGACAAGCTTTTTATTGTCCATGGGTGCAAAAGATTTCTGTCCAAAGTCTGAGCCCTGAATATCCTTTGTCTCCAGATTATATAAAAAAGTAAGCAGGGTAGAAGTTATTATGGGAATGGATAGAGATGATGCTACAAGCTCTGGTCATAGCTGATTTCTTTTGTCTGGAATGCAGGTGGGCCTGGGCATACCTAGCAGATACACCTGTTGCAGGCAACAGTTGGGAAGGTTGAAATTTCCACATATTCCACCTTCTTTTGTTAACAGGTAGTCAAGAGCCAATTGGTTCTGATAGATGGCTGTTCTAAATTTGGTTTGTTGCTGTGCCAACACATTTAAAGTATAGGCCGTTTCATTTGTGATTAGTTTAACTGCTGTCTGGAGCTGAATGATGCATTTTCACATGTAAATTGAGGACAAAAACAGCATCTTGCAACTTATATAGGAAAGGAGAAGTTAGTTACCTGGATATGAATAATGACACCAAATTAAAGTAAAATTAGTTTCCAGAAAGAATTGTAGATGGCCTACTTCTAGGAGAGCTAATACAGCCAAATGAAAAACAAACACAGAAATGAGGATAAGGAAAGTCAGGCCACAAATCTGGCAAGCTCAGGTGCTCATATGTTGATTCCTTAATTTTTGGCCATGAGTGGATCAGTCAGTTTTGGAGTGACTGAAGCAAGGCTCAAAGTCTGATAATTTCCTCAAGCTTCAGCCTTGCATAGACCCAGCCAGCTCCAGAGTGACTGGGGCAGGGAAGGTGGTTTTTTTATGTGGGATCAGATGCAGCAAGGTTTCTGGGTTAGTCTGGCACTTTGACAATGAGGTTGAGCCATTTCCAGGTTTCAACTGGGGTGGTGGATCCAAGGGACAATCTTGGCAACTTTAACAACTATGGGGTAGAAAGAAGGACCCTCTAGGGCCCTAACTAGGTGGGTATTAATGCCTGATTTTTAAAATCTTTTACCCAGACTAATGATCCTGGGGATAAAGAGTGAACAGGGGATGTTAATTGTAGTAGGAATCTTTCATTTACCCAGCTGTGCAGTTGAGACAGAATGGTCCTGCAGTTGCTTTCTTAAAGTTAGTCCTCTGAATTGTACAATATTTCCTTGGAGTTTTTTAATCAGTGGTGGAGGCCATCCAAAGAAAACTTCAAAAGGGGAAAATCCAGTCTGTTTTGTGGGACTACATCTTACTCTTAACAAAGTTATGGGGAGAATATTAATTCATTTTAGATTGACTTCCTGACAGAGTTTCTTCAGATGTGATTTCAGGGTGCCATTCATTCATTCCACTTTCCCTGAACTCTGCAGCTTATATGCTGTGTGGCGGTTCCACTTTATGAGGAGTGTTTTATTGAGATTTTGTATAATTTGGGCCACAAATGCTGGTGCAATGTCAGAGCCCAGGGACCTTGGCAGGTCATACCATGGGATGGTTTCTTTACACAAGAACCAAGGTACTTTCTGGGACTTCTCTGAGCAAGTCAGAATGGCTTCCACCCATCCTAAGAAAGTATAGATGCCTACTAGTAAGTAGTGGTAGCCCCCACCCAGGGAAGCTCTGTGAAGTTTACCTGGGTGCTGTTGAATGGCATTTGTTCCACAACAAATGCCCCCCCCCCGCGGGTGGGAGGTTTTGGCCCTTCTCGGGGGTTGTTTTGAGAACAAGTTACACACTTAGCAGGCAAAGTTGATGCAGCTGAGAAATGTAAAAGTATGGTTAAAGAAACTGCTCCAGGGCTGTTTTATAATAGTGACTATTTTCATGAACTTGTGAGACCACTGCTGGGTTACGTGCTTCTGGGATTGCTAATTGACCATTTTTGAATTTTCACCATCCATTCAGCAGGAAGAGCAGTACTACCTTCTTTAGAGTTTCAAAGGCTCTCTGCTGTTCATCTCCCCAGGGCAGGGGTAAATTTTCAGCTCCTCACACAGTCTCATACAGGGGCTTAGTGACTGCGGTGAAGTTAGGGATCCAAATGCAGCAGAAACCTGCAGCCCTGTAGGAATTTATGGACTTGTTTCAGAGATGTGGGTGTAGGCATTTGACAAATGGTTTGTTTTCTTTTAACTTCAGGTGCTGGGTGCCTTGGGTGATGTGAAATCCAAGGAATTTTACTTTTTGTTTTTTGCAAATTTGGGCCTTTTTTTCCCCAGAGACCTTATAGCCTCTTTGATTCAGGTGGGCCAGGAGTGACTCTGTACCTTCTAGATAGTCCTGTGAGGTTGTGCTGGCTAAGAGTAGATTACCCAAATATTGGAGCAAAGCACTGTTATACTTTTTGCATTGAAATTCTTGCAAGTTCTTCCATAGGGTTTGGCTAAATATAGTGGGAGAATTTTTGAACCCTTAAGGCAGGCACATCCAGGTGAATTGTTTTCTTTCAATGTGCAGATGTTCCCATTCAGAGGCAAAAATGGGTTGGCTGACCAGTGCCAGACAAATGCAGGAAAAAAGTGTCTTTTAGGTCAAGGCATGAGAAAAATGATGCTGTTGCAGGAATTAAGCTCAAGAAGGAATAAGGATTTGGCACTATGGGAGGTAAAGTAACAGTCACTTTACCTTACCTGCAAATCTTAAATGGGGCAATGATAATTGGTACCAGGTTTTTGTACTGGTGACAGAGGAGTGTTCCATGGGGACAGAAATTCCTGCAGTACACCATGGACAAGTAAGCGATTGATGTGTACCTGAATTTACACCTGGGTTTCTCAGGGGACTGGATATTGTTTAAGATGCACAGAGGCAACCCCCAGGTGGAGTTCCACGAGGACTGGAGGGGGTGTTTGTTGCTAGCCCCGATGGGCTATTTTCTGCCCAAACAGAAGGATCAACTCCTGCACCTGTGGATAGTCAGGTCCGTTTCAGTCTTCCTTGGCAACAAAGAGGTGCCGCTCTTCCATCTGGGAGGCTGTCAGGTCATCATAATCATTTTTTCTGGGTTCTTTAGCATCAGGAGATATTCCCCTCCTGCACTGAAGTTTATTTGAGCCTGGAGCTTTGTCAGGAGATTTCAGCCCAGTAGCGGTACCAGGCAGTAAGGAAGGTAAAGAAATTAATGGGAAACTTCATGGGATAACAGCAGACACTTACAGGCTGTTAAGAAGGGATGCTGAGCCAAGACACAAAGGGATCCAATAATGGTGATTGCCCTTTTAGTTTTTGGCCCAATTTGTTGCATGACATCAGAATGTTCTGCACTTGTGTCTATCATAAAATCCAACTTTTGTTCCCCTACTGTCATCATGACCATGGGCTCCCTGGGGCCAAGTGTGAAGGGGCTCAGTCTGTTTCAGTCTGAGTAGTCTTCAAGGCCTGCTGTACCTACAAAATCAGTAACTCTGGGTTCTTCATGGCTATTAGGTATTTTGTCACCCCTTCCCATCTTTTGTTGAGGCATTCTGCTTCTAGTGTCCTTTTTCTTTACAGTAAGCACACAGGTTCCCTCCCAGTGGAGATGTTCCTCCTTCTCCAGGCAGCCCCCAATAAGTGGGTTTTATTTCCTGGCTCTGGTCACTTGAAGGTTCTGAGTTTTGAGAATGGGGGCTTTCTAGTGCCCTGCATGAGCACTGCAGCAAGCAGGTCTGCTTTTATCTTTAGTCAGCAGTCTGCTTCTCTCCATGCCTCCTGGTCTTGGTTCATGTAAACTTTGGTAGCCACCACAAGGAGCTGGGATATATTCATTAAAGAAAACCTTTTAATTTCTGCAGCTTTCTCTGAATGATGGGTTGGGCTTGCCCAACAAATTCAGAGTTAACAAGTTTCTGGTTTTCTGATACCTCGGGATCAAAAGGAATATACACTCTAAAGGCTTTAAGAGGTGCTTGTGGAACTGGCTAGGGGCTTAATCTACCCTTTGCAGGACTTCAGTGGTTTTTGACATATTGACTGTCTTTTTTGCCCCCTTTTGCATGCCTTGAATAAGTAGAGTTTGGTAAAGGTTTAAATTATTTTTGCCAGCTTCTGTGTTTGTGATCCATCCTGGGTCAACATCTGGGAAGGAATTTTGAGCATATTGGCATGTATTCATTGCCCTAGAGGAGCATTTTCTTTCACCACTTCAGGATGGCTTGTGAAATCATCTCTGCTCTTCTGTCTTAAAAAGGGTGATGCAGAACTGATGGCAATCTTGCCACATTGTCCATTAGGTCTGTATAATTGACTGGAGTAAGTCAATCATAGCCTGAGGCTTCTCAGTGTAAGAAGGAGCACGTTTTTCCCAGTTTATGAGGTCAGTGGTTGAAAAAGGCTGGTAGATGAATATTGGCTGATATCCCTGAAACTGGCTGTTTGGATCATAGTAAACTGGCCCTAGAGTTTCTTGCAGGGGCAGTTGCAGAGCTCCTGGGGTGTTGTAGGTTTTGCCAACTCAGAATCAGAGGTTCCAGGTTTTTGGGATTTCTGGAGGGGGTTCAGGGAGACTGGGACCAGGAGTGATGGGAAGTAATAGTGGAGAACTGGTAGGAGTCCCTGATGAGGTGGAGTTTCCAGTAGAGGGCATCAGGGGAGTTGATGGTGCTTCTAGAAGCACAGCCAGTGCTTCAGGCAGGGGTTGGGGAGCTGGAGCTGAGTAAGGTGGGGATAATAGGTCTTTGTCAGCAACAGGGAAGACAGGAGATTTTCCTGGGTTTGCAGATTTAGGAAGGGTGGGGTAAAGAGTCTCTGTCAACTGTGGGTAAGGTGGCCCCTTTTTTCCTTTATCTTGGTGGCCTAAGGGTGGGAAGAGGTTTTTTTCTGTCAACTGCAGGGTATTCTCCAGGATTGGAAGTTTAGTGGTGGCTCAGGCTAATTGCTTTGCAGCAGCCACTCTAGGGAGTGAAATGCCTATGTCAGCACGGGCTAACCGGACTTTTGCATGGCTTTTAATGCACACTTTTAGCCATGGTGGTGAATTTCAAATGAATTGGAGCCAGGAATCAACATACAGGAAGTGGTTAGGGTGGCTAAGCTGCCCTATGACAACTTGCCAGACTGCTCAGATCATGTGGGGGTTGAATGACCCCTCAGATGGCCATCCAACTTCAAGAGTGGGCCAGTCCAATTGGCAAAATTTGTGTAACTCTTGGGGCTTAAGATTCACTCTATAATCTCCAGGAAACTCTTTTTAAAAAATTCTTAAGAAGGCTGGCTAAGGGGGTTTTGCTTTCAATACCACCCTCCCAGGGCACCAGACAACGAAAGAGTAGAATAAGCAAGACAATCACTTTGCCTGTCTCTGACTGCATCCCCCATGGTAATTTAGGGCACTCTTAGCATGAGATGGGTTGGTATAAACTCCCAACCCAGACTCTCTTGTTGAGAATGCCACTTTTCAAGCTGTATGAGGACCTACAGAACTATAGATTGGGACACACAATTCACTTCATGAGTGACACAGTGCCGAAGCCTCAAGACCGAGCCAGGTCTCATTCACAGTTTTTCACACACCAGGCACTCAACAACTTGACAAGTTATGTTGCCTTCCTAAACCAGATTGTATGTAACTATTGAGGTTTCTTCTTCAGCTTTTCCTCTGTCCGAAGGGTACTAGGCCATGTTTAGGAGGTGATCAGTCTCCTTTTCTGCCTAAAAGGCAGGACCTGTCAGTCCCTATACCTGATAGGGCCACTCTTATGAACTACCTCAGGTCTTGAAAATGTTGCCAGTGCAAACTATTATCCTGATGATCAGGTTTCTCAGAAGAATGACTGTGTAGGAGAAAGAAAATACCACAAAACAAACTTCAATCTCTAGGTTCTGAGAAAGACAACTGAAAATGAATTCAGTTCAGTTCCAGTTCCATTCACTATTGTTTTTCCATGGGATTAACCAACCAGGTCAAATTCCAAAGAGGCAATTCAATTATCTGAAAGAAAAACATGAAAGGACCAACAGCAATGTTTCTAATGATGAACAAACAGATACTCACAGTACTGGATAATGGAAAACATGTACTTTCTGCTGCTTGGCACAAATACTTTTAAAGAATTTGAAGATCATGTATTCTGATCATCTTGTCCCCATACAAATGGCAATTCATTCACTTCAGAGTCAGAAACAAAGCCCTGAGAGATAAAACTAATCCTCTAATTCACTCACCTAAGAGTTCCACCTCTCTCATCTTTTTTTTTCTTTATCCCACCACCTTGCTGAATTTGTTTATTAGCTTAAGTAACTTTGCTGTAGATTTCTCAGGATCTTCCAAGTATAGTATTATGTCATTTGTAAATAATGAAAGTTTTACTTCTTCCTTTCCAATTTGGATGCCTTTTGTTTCTTTGTCCTGCCTTGATTGCCCTAACTAGAACTTCAAGCACAATGTTGAATAATAGTGATGACAGTGGGCATCCTTACCTCATTCATGGTACAAATGGGGAAGCAAAAGTTCCATGATGTGAAATGATTTCAGTCTCTTTCCATTGAGTACAATACTGGCTATCAGTTTTTCATATATTTCTTTTATCATACTGAGGTAGTTACCCTTGATTCCTATCTTTTGGAGCATTTTTATCAGAAAAGGATGTTGAATTTTGTCAAATACTTTTTCAGAATCAATCAAAATGATCATGTGATTGTTCCCTTTCAATTTATTAATGTGCTGGATTATATTAATTGATTTGCTTGGGTTGAACCATCTTTGCATTCCTGGTATTAACCCCACTTGGCTGTGGTGTATAATTCTTTTATAGTTATCCTCTCTTATAGCATCTTTATCTGGATTTGGTATTAAAAGGATATCTGCTTCATAAAATGAGTTAGTAAGTTTTCCTTTTTCCTCAATTTTTTTGGGAAAAGTTTGGTCAGGATTGGTGTTCTTTTTGAAAAGTTTGATAAAATCCCCTGTGAAGCCGTCTGGCCCTGGACTTTTCTTTGTAGGAAGATTTTTGATAATTGATTGAATCTCTTTACTTGTGATTGGTTTGTTGAGATCTTCTATTTTCTCCTGAGTCAGTGTAGCTTTTTTGTGTTTCCAGGAATTTGTCCATTTCATCTGAGTTGTCTAGTTTGTTGGCATATAGTTGTTCAAAGTATCCTCTTATGATTTCTTTTATTTCTGAAGAAATAAAAGAAGCACCCCTTCTCATTTCTGATTTTGTTTATTTGTATCCTCCCTCTTTTTTTCTCTGTCAGTCTTCTTAATGGCCCATCAATTTTTTTTCCCCAAAAGAACCAACTTTGGTTTTATTGATTCTTTCTATTGTTCTTGTGTTCTCCTATTCATTTAACTCTGCTTTGATCTTTATTGTTTCTCTTCTTTTATTTGCTTTGGGGCTAGTTTGCTGTTTTTTCTCAAGTTCCTCCAGGTGTGCTGTTAAGTCCTCAATTTTTCCTCTTTCTTGTTTTTTAATATAGGGATTTAGGGCAATAAATTTCCTTCTTAGCACAGCCTTTACCACATCCTGTAAGTTCTGATAGGTTGTATTCTCATTTTCATTCACCTCCAGATAGCTACTGGTTTCTCTAGCTATTTCTTCTTTGACCCACTTGTTTTTCAAGAGTGTGTTATTTAATCTCTATGTATTTGTGAATGTTCTTGTTGTTTGGTGGTTATTGAGATCCAGCTTCATCTCACTGTGATCAGAGAAAGTTATTTGAATAATTTCAATGTTTTTAAATGTATAAAGACCTGTTTTGTCCTCCAGCATATGACCTATCCTGGAGAATGTACCATGAGCACTAGAGAAGAATGTTTATCCTTGTGTTTTGGAGTGCAATGACCTATATATGTCTGTTAGGTCTAATTCATTTATCAAGTTATTTAACTTCTCTATTTCCTTCTTGATTGTCTGATTGTTCTATCTATAGAGGAGAGTGGTATATTGAAGTCTCCTACTATTATTGTTGAAACATCTATCACTCTCTTCAGATTTGCCAATGTCTGTCACATGTACTGTGGAGCTCCTTGATTGGGAGAATAAACACTTAAGATTGTTATATCTTCTTGGTGATTTGACCCTTTAATTATTATATAGTATCCTTCTTTGTCTCTTATGATGTCTTTACATTTAAAGTATATTTTATCTGATATTAGAATAGCTACTCCTGCTTTCTTTTGGTTACAACTTGTGTGTAAAATCTTTTTCCATCCTTTCACTTTCAATCTATTGTGTCCTTGTGTCTAAGATAACTCTCTTGGAAGCAGCATATTGCTGGATTATATTTCTTAATCCATTCTGCCAATCTACATCTTTTAATGGTAAATTTAGTTCATAAAGCTTTTTATTACAGATAGAAGGTGATATAGTACATTTTAAAGAGAACCAGATTATACAAACCTGATTAACCAGGCTACAATCTTGATTGAATCATTTAACATCATGGAACTTCTGTTTCCCCATTTGCACCATGAAAGAGTTTTTGTTTCATTATCATCTCTATCATTCTAAGAATTATTTCTACCATGATATAAAACCACTTGACACCTGAAACAGCCACATAATTCTCATAACAATGTAAAGGTAAGAGAAGACAAAGCAATTTTTGAAAAGCTGCTGGAGACAAAGCAAGATCTGTTTAATCTGAAAGGTGGGAAAGAGAAGTCTCAAGTAATTTCTTCTTTAAACTAGGAGTGTTTGAGAATCCGCAGACTTCAGTTTGCCTTAGGGGTCTTGGTCTTTCAATTATTTGTCTGTTTGACTGAAAATTAGAAGTCCACCAATACTCCATTTTTCTAACCTTTCAAGCTTTGTGCTAGCTTACTTTAGTTCTCCAGGTGTGGTAGTTAGATTCAGTTGTCAGCTTGGCCAGGTGAAGTTACCTAGGTCTTTTGCTGTGGACATGAGCCAATGGTACATGAACCTGATCTGTTGCTGATTACATCTGTAGTTGGCTAGGAGGTGTGCCTGCTGCAATGAATGATGTTTGACTTAATTGACTGGTGCTTAAATGAGAGACCCAATGAAGCACAGCCCAATCAGCTCAGCATGCTTCATCTCAGCACTCACAGCTCATCCCAGGCCTTTGGAGATGCAGAAAGAAATCACCCTGGGGAAAGTTGTTGGAACCCAGAGGCCTGGAGAGAAGGCAAGCAGAGACCACCCTGTGCCTTCCCACATAAGAAAGAACCTCATTTGAAAGTTAGATGCCTTTCCTCTGAAGAACTAACAAAATAAATCCCCTTTTATTAAAATCCATCTCTGGTGTGTTGCATTCCAGCAGCTAGCAAACTAGAACACCATGTTTGGATAAATTAAGTATTTCCAGAAGAGCCATCACAGGAAGATAATTTAAATGGGTCTAGGTAAATTCAGCAGTGGTATTTCAGGTACTCCAGTTGGGTCATTGGAATGTTTGGGTGGAAATAGTTCATAGTGCTTCCTCACATGAAGACATTGTGATAAATGATTTCTCTAATTATATTTTAGGCTATGATTACACCTTTACTTATAATCATTAGGAACTTTATCCACTTGAGGCCACAGCTCCTCAAATCCCTATCAAATTTAGTGCCTACAGCTATTACTGACCTCGGTGCTCTCAGCTACCTCTTTCACAGCAACCTTATGCCTACAAATTTCAACTTCTACCTTGGTAAAAAAAATGGTATGGCTGTTTTCAGGTCTACAAATCAAAGAGGGGTGAATTAGTCATTACAGTGTGCCTTTTCTTAGTGATTCAAAGTAAAAACAACCATAATGATTGGATAATAATTCAAATTCTGAGCTACAAGCACATCCCTGTGCATACATGCTGAATCCCTTTGGCTTTTCCTTCTGAATTAAAAACAAATATTCCCCATTAAGAGAGTCCTTCATTTTAAGGAAGCTCAAATCATAGCAGTTTCTGAAAACTGTGATTTCTTTCACTTTATTTATTCCAGCAGAAACTGGTCATTTATGTACTGGTCTGAATTGTGACACCATAATCTATACCACAAGGTCCTAGAGGAGAGAATCCCTGCTTTCTCCTTGAATAAAGATCCAACTCAAATGATTCCTTCCTCTTTTTTCTAAGATATGATAATGCCTCACTATCCCTTGAAATGATAAAAATTTGTTTGGCATTTTCTTCTTGATATTCACACATTCTCAAAATTGTGAATGGATACCTTTCATTATCATATTAGTATCTTCTTTTTTAATTGAAAAATAAATATTTATAAGATACATTTGAAAACGTATTTTGTGACACTAGTTTTTTTTTAAATATTCTTATTGAGAAATCTCATGCACATACAAACCACCCACAGTATACAATTAATGGCTCATAATATCACCACATAGTCGTGTATTCATCACATGATCATTTTTAGAATATTTGCATCACTGCAGAAAAACAGATAAAAAAGAGAACAAGAAAAAAATCATACATACCATACCCCTTACCTTGTCCTCTCATTGATGAATATTTCAACCTACCCAATTTTTTTTACGCTTTCCCCCCATTATTCATTTATTTTCCCTTATTTTTCTTACTCATTTGTTCATACCCTGGATTAAAGGAGCAACAGATGCAAAATTTTCATAATCACACCTTCACATTGTAAAGCTTTTATAGTGATACAATTCTCTTCAAGAATCAAGGCTACTGGTACACAGCTCAACAGTTTCAGGTACTTCCCTCTGGCCACCCTGATACACTATCAACTAAAAGTTATATCTATATAATGCATAAAACTAACCTCCATAACCTCCCGGATAACCTTTTGACTCTGTTTGAAATCTCTCAGCCACTGGAACTTTATTTTGTCTCATTCTTTTTTGCTCTTTTTTGTCAAGAAGGCTTTCTCAATCACATGATGCCAGTTCCCAGCTCATCCCTGGAGTCTTGTCCTGCAATTCCAGGGAGTTTTACACCCTTGGGAGTTATTTCCCATGTAGGAGGTGGGAGGTGGGCAGTGAGGTCACCTGCTGAGTTGGCATAGAGAGAGAGGTCACATCTGAACAGTAAAAGATGTTCTCTGGGGGTGACTCTTAGGCATAAATTATAAGTAGGCTTAGCTCCTCCTTTGCAGGAATAAGCTTCATAAGGGTGAACCCCAATATTGGGGATTCAACCAATGGATTTGATTGTCTCTACTGCTTAGGAGAATATCAGGA
>PVIY010055790.1:0-13598 GCA_004026745.1 Myrmecophaga tridactyla | reverse complement strand
TTTGCATTTCCAACAAGTCCCCAGGTGATGTCCATGCTGCTGGTCCAGGTACCAGACTTTGAGAACCACTGGCTTAGAGAAACTCTTGTATATGTGCACAAGGAGACATGTACAAAGACATTTACTGTAGCATGATTTATGGCAAATACTTGCCAAAAGCTAAACTTCCATCAAAAGAATAGATAAATATACAGTAGCATCGTACGCTGGGATACAGCCCAGCCATGATAAATGAGCAAAGAAGAGTTACAGGTATCATTGTGGATAAATCTCACAGACAACATGGGGAGCAAAAAGTAGGTTGCACCATGATTTTCATTGTAAGAAGCCATTTCTATAAAGTTCACAAAACTGCAAAACCGTACTCTAACCTTATGATGATACATAAATGTGTAATAAGAGTGAAAAACATGTAAGAGACTGAATGGTGGCATCTCTGGGGTGAGAGATGTGGAAGGAAGTTGGGGAAGAAGACTTGACTTGTATCAGTAATATTTAATGTCTTACAATCCAAAAAGCAAAAATGAAAATGGCAAGGTTTGATAAAAAATGGCTAGTGAGTACACAAATATTCATTTTATCATTGTTTATTTTGGACTGTAGGGTTAAAATATTTCACAATAAAAATACACTTAAAGAAAAAAGAGAGTTTTAGCCTCTAATGTGACCTGTTTGGGGGGTGGGGGGACTGCTTTCTTCCCATCTCCCCTGCTCACTGCCCCCCCCCCCCAGCCTCTGTCTCATTCTCAAGCTGAAGCTCCGGGCAGGGGAAAGTGATAGGAACTCTGGAAGCACGGGAGGAGGTGCTAAGAGTGGTGGAGACCCGTGCCATTGACTACAAGGCTAGTTATATCCCACGTCCATTCCCTGCCCTCCTCAGCCATGGAACCCTAATTTTTAGCAGAGTAGGTAACCTCTAAGAATAAAGACTACATTTCCCACACTACTTTGCAACAAGATGTTGTCATATATTTAAGTTCTGGCCAATGGGGTGCAAGTGGGTGTGTCTCGTGCAACATCTAGCAAATGCCCTTCCGAGAAAAGGTTGTGCTTTATTCTCCACTTCTCCCTTCTGCCTGCTGGATTTCAGATGTGATGGCTGGAGCCAGGTCAGATCCCAGATGGCAGAGGGATGTGACAGAAGGACACAATGGGGATCACACTAACCCAGGACCTCAGAGATTTTTTCATGCATTGTTTGTCTTGTTTAGGCCACTGGGACTTTTGGAGAGACGCAGAGGACTACATGGCAATGACTGGTGATGCCAGGTCCTTGGGCGTCAGCCACAGGGGTCAGCTCAGATAGTTGTCATCGAGACCAGCTGCCCATCCCAGGTGGCCTTGGCACCATGTTAGTTCCCTGGCCTGAGATGCCACCTCACCAGCAAAGGACGAGGGCTCCCTCCATGGACTTGCGACCATCTCTGCCACCAGGCAGAATGGAAGTTCAGAGTACACATTAGGTTCAATTACAGAAAAGCAAATTGGTATTTGTTGCAAACTGCATTACAGACTGAGACACCCTCACATGGGCACTGCTGCCCATTTTCCAGCCGAGAAAAACCAAGGTTCACGGGGGAAAACGATGTGCCCAGAGTTATGCAGAATCAGTGGGGCAGAGACATGTCAGTCTTCCCCACACTGCCCTCCTGGGGCATTCGTGCAGGGTCTGCTCTGGGGGGGCCTGGTGGGAGGGGCCGAGACCCTCAGAAGCGACTGTGATATCAAAGCAGGATGAGACAAAGTTTCCAAGATGGGGCAAAGCAAAACCCTTACTAACCACCCTGGTGAGAGCTTAGGGGCCACTCAGTCTTGACCCCTGGGTTTCCCTGGGAACTCTGAAGGGGTAGAGCCTTTCCCAAAGTTAGGCAGCCAAATGGCAAAGAAGCCAGGGTGATACCTAGACATGCTGAAGGCAAAAGAACCCAACAAGGACACTGCCGAGGTGGGGGTGGGCCAGGTCTCCCCACCCCTGGTCTCTGAGCATGGTGGGTGTATGTGATGGTGGGTCCTGGAGTGGTGGCTCTGAACTAGCAACTTTCAACTCCAGGTCTCTGGAAGGAGGCAGCTCTGCCTGGCTCCGCAGAGCACCCTTGGCCCTGGTAGTTGACTATGGCGCCCTCTGGTGCCCCTGTACTGTAATGACATCTGTGGCTTTTTGAATTCTCATGTTCTCACGCTGGCATTTCAGAAGAACTTGTGAGAAAGAGCAATGCTGTTTCTCTCCCAAGACCACGGGTGTGGTCTTGAATGCCCACTTTATGGGCAATGAATGCCCATTTTATAAGTGATGACAACCAGAATTTGGTTGTCATCAGCCCTAGAGAGATGCAAACTTGATTGTTCTTAAACTTGACTGTGCATAAGCACCCCCAGGGAGGCTTGTAAATGTGTCTGATTTGGGCCCAGAAATGTGCATTTTAATAATTCCTCCAAAGGGAGCTGCTGCAGGATTCGCTCCCTCTCTTTCCTCTCAGGAGCATACTATTTACCTTCTGAAAAGGCAAACGAGCACCCAGTGATGTCCTTTAAAACACCCTCTTGGTCAACTGTGTGAAGATGGGTCAGAAGCTGGGACACCAGCACCCTGCTCCCAGCTCTGCACCTTATTTCTTATGAGTCAAGGCTCAATATCTTGTCCCTCTCTGGGCTGTTTCCTCATCTGTAAAATGGAGGGGGTGGGTTATATCAGTGGTTTGCAAACTTCTTTCATCTATTCATTTAGCAAATATTTATGGAGCATCTACTATATATAGGGGAGAAGAGCAATCAGTGGGAAAACAAGCAAACAAGATATCTAATCGCAAATAGGGAAAAGTGCTGTGAAGACCATAACCAAGGGGCTGTGACAGAGAAGAATATAGTATAAAGGGGTGGCTGGAGGCAACCTTTACTCTCAAACCTGCAGGGTGGGAGGAAGGCAGCCTTGAGATCAGGGGGAGTGCATCAGAGGCAGAAGGAGCAGCACGAGCAGAAAGGAGCAAGGGGTAGTCGTGGGTGTTGAGAGTTGGGGAGACAGGAAGGGACCAGGTCCTGGAGCTCTGTGATTACTTGGCCTGTTATGGGGGGAGGAGATTGGGGGTAAAAGTTGGGAGTTAAGAGGGGTGGCATAATCTCCCAGTTACCTAACCCCATACCTATTCTTATATTCTTGCTTATAAATGAACCCCTATATTGTTGGGGTCAACAATGTGACAAGCTTAAACATACACATTCTCCAGCCTCCCTTGTGGTCAATAAGACATAAACAGATGTTAGATGGGGCTTCTGAGAGGCCTTCTAAAAGGTGCTTATTCTTCCCGTAGGCACACTTCTGCTCTTTCCTCTTCTTCTGTCTGGAACACAGAGGTGATGGTTGGAGCTGCAGCTGCCATCTTGCAACCACTAAGTGACCTTGAGGTTGGAAGCCATGTGTTAAAGATGGAGGAGTGAAAAAACAGTACTGGAGAGGGATAATGGCAGCATGGATTAGTGCTGTGTATATTTTTAATGGATTGAATGTGGGAGTGGCGAGGGAAATAAGGGAAACTTTATTTTTATTTAGACACACAATTTTTGATCAAATTAAATATGATGCAGAAGCCCAAAATATATCTCATAGGAATTCTGGGGATGTCTTCCCTGCTCACAATTTCCTTTCCCTGAGAACTGGCCCAGCAATCTGTATTGCCTCTCCCTGCGCCCTGGACCACAGCACTTTTACCCAGGCTGATCAGACTATCTCTCTTGAGAATTCTCCTTCTGGGCTGACAGACAGTGGTCTGGACTGGACTCTTTGCAGAGGACATTTGCAGATGGATGGGGCAGCTTGTTTTGGTGCACATGTGTGAGAAGCTTTGGTGGTCACCAGCCTCTGTGGCTCCTCTCTTTGTTGACGGGGGACCTCCCCTCCCACTCTCTGACTTTGAAGTACTTGTGGAGACATCACTTCCAGAGTCCCAATGAGAACTGGTCTTGGGGCTTTTGCTTAAGTCAACGGGGAGTGGGTGTTTTCTTTCCCACTCCATTTGGATCTGGGAGGAGGCAGCCCAGCGCTGGCGGGTGCCACCTGAGGGAAGAATCTCCCTGAGAACAGAGGCCTACTACAGGCAGTAGAGGCACGCAGATTCCAAATGGAGTCACCCACATACCTAATTCCACCCCTGGGGACCTATAAATCTCCTCTTTGCTCAAGCCACTTTGAGTTGGATTTGCCGCCACTTGAAACCAAAGGACTCCTGACAAATACAGCAGAGAGAAAAGCAAACAAATGAGACGCGTAGAGAGAAGCAGCAACCAGAAGGCATGTGGATTTCAAAACACACTTTCCAAGCCCAGGCTCAAGTCCCTCTCAATGCTGGGCTCACCCCATAGCTCCAAATGAAGTCATTACCACTTAAGCTAGCTCTAAGTGGTACAGTCAAAACGGGTGTAGATCGCCAGATAGGCAACAGGTCTTCTTGGAGCAGCTCTAGTGCAGCAGGGGTGAGGGGCTGGAGCACCTTCCAGCCAACCTGACCACCACGATGTTTGCAGGGACCCTGAGGTTCCAGGGAGGACACTTTGCAAAGCCCCAGGTCCTTCTACCACTCAATTGGATCTTGCCTTCCAACCACCGCCATCTCTTGGCTCAGATGCAGTTTTTTTTTTCACATGGGCAGGTACTGGGAATCAAACCTGGGTCTCTGGCATGGCAGACAAGAACTCTGCCTGCTGAGCTGTTGTGGTCCGCTCTCAGATGCAAAAATTTTAAATAAAAGCACAGGAGCCCTGACGTGCAACCTCCCTGTGTTTTCTTGGGATGTCACAGTGGATGGTGCCCTCATGTAATCATGGCCATAATCAAGACCATCCTCCAACAGGCAAAATGTCAGTTGGCCCAAAAGTAAGATCCTGTGTTGCTCCATCAGCTGGAGAGGCTTGGAGTGACAATCTGACTCACTCAGCCCTTATCCAAAAGGCTGGGGAATGAGTTGACACTTGGTTGTCCATTCCATGGAGAATTATAGTAGAATTCATCATGCCAGGCTTAGCAGTTTATAAAGCGATGCAGGCTTATGATAACCCTGGGAATGCATGTATCAACCCAATGTTGAATGACAGAGTCATTCATTTATTCATTCATTAAACAAATGTTAACCGAGTCCCTATTCTATGTCAGGTCCAGTGCTAAAGGCTCAACAATTATAACTTTGGGGCTCAGCTGTGTGACACTGGGCAAGGTACTTTACCTCTCTGGGCTCAGTTTTTCCAGCTTACCTTGAGGGTAATTGTGATTACATGAGATGGTGCATGAAAAACTCTTAGCTCAGAGCCCAGCACACAGCAGGGACCCAATGAATTGGAACTATTGTTATTATATGGAGGATGACAATGTGTTTTCTGCCCTCAGGGAACTTAAAGATCTAAGAACATGTGCTGTGGTGCAGGCGCCCAGTTCAAGTCCTGGCTCCACCACTCACTAAGTGACCTTGGATAAATCTGCTCATCCATGTGGGCCTCAGTTTCCCCATCTCAAAAGCTGTGACTGTCATTCCTATCCCCATGGGCTTTGCTATGAGGTGTGTGCAAACAACCCAGCAAGAACCTGGCACCTAGTAAGTTCACTTCCCATTCTCCCCGGCGAATAGGAAAGACATACATATTTGGGTCCTCCTCCACTTTCACAGGTGAGCCGACAGAGGATGGGGTCAGGGGAAGCTCTTTCACCCGTTGGATGTGACGAGCCCAGGGGAGCGGCGGCAGGAGCAGCTCTCATCTTTGGTGGAGGGTAGGCTTATTCTCTCTGCTGGGAGTAGGGAATGAGCTGCGCTCTTTGAATGAGGTTTTTTGACCCCAGGGGTGCCTGCTTCCTGACAACACCCCGAGCATCTCATTGCAAAAGGAGTAAACGGCTCAGCATTGGCCAGCGGTCTCTTTATTTTTTTTTATTTGGGGATTATGAGTGTATTTGTGGTCATCTCTGCCACATCACGCTTCCCACCCATCTTTGCTCTCTGGAGCTTTCCTTGAGGGAGTCAAAAGGCACAAGGTGGCAACTGGGATCTAGAAAATTACATTCTCCCAGACAAGCTCATATCTTCAGCACTGAAAAGTCATCAATTCCCAAGCCAAGAACTCCAGCCCCACACTCTTTTTTTTTTTTTTTTTTAACTAATTTGGATAGATGACCAACATTAAAAAGTCAGATTTTACATAAGCAGCTGGAAGTTTGGCTTCTCTGGAAAAAGTCAGAACAGCTGGTAACACTGAGACTCCTTGTCCATAGAACATCAGTTGGCTGGTGTTACAGCAAGGGGGCACAAGCTTCCCAGTTTGCCATACTCCCCACCACTCCCTATTACCCTGACACGGACGGCAAAGGCCAGCTACCATAGATTCCCATCCTTGAGCTGCAGTTTGTCTTACCCCCCACATCACTCACAGACATTAGAAGGGCAATACAGAGTAGCGTTCCTCAAACTGGGGAGTGCATCGCATTCATCGGCAGGGCTCATTACCACACAGACTGGTGGGTCCCCCGGCTGGAGTTGCTGATTCAGAAGGCCTGGGGCTGGGCCTGAGGATGTGCCTTGCTAATAGGTTTCCAGGTGCTGCTGCTGCCGGTCTGGGGACCACAATTTGAGAGCCGCTATTGTGGCATAGGGTTGGGAGTCCAGGCTCTGGAGCTCGACTGTTTGGCTTCGAATCTCAGCTCTAGCCCTTACCCATGCTCCTGTGACCTTGAGCTAGTGCCTTAAGCTCTTTGGGCTTCAGATTTTCCCATCTGAGAAACAGGTAACATCCTGGCCGACCTCCCAGGTATGTTGAGAGGACCTGGGCAGGACCTGGCACTTAAGAAGGGCTCAGTAACATCAGCTGCCATTACTATTACTTTCACTACCTGCCCTACCTCTGTTGGGGTATGTGATCCTGGATTGCTTGGGCAATGAGTGCAGAGCTTTTTCTTATTTTTTCGCATGGGCAGGCACCAGGAATTGAACTCGAGTCTCCGGCATGGCAGGCGAGAATTCTGCCTGCTGAGCCACCATCGCACTCCCCAGAGCTTTTTATTTTGATGCCAACATTTTTGGTGGTGGAGTTTTCAAAAATTGGGGTATGCCCAAGTAAGTGTGTCTTGCATGAGAACATGATGTGTCACGGTGGACGAAGGATTTAACACAGCTGTCCTGAAGGACTCCCCGGGGATGAAAAGAACAGGGAAGGAGAGAAAGAGACTGATGCACCCCACCCCCACCCCAACCACAAGGCAGTGCAGCCTGAGGAGGTTCAGGCCCGGCTCTGGCCCAGGCTCTGGCCTTGGAAGGTTCTAGAACATGTTTTGTGTGTGGTGCACGCAGCGCGCACTGGGCAGCGCATCCTCTGATCCCTGCCTGGCAGTGGGAGATCAAGTCGCCACCAACCAAGGGAAATAAACAACATCTGGGTGCCCTCCTGCCCACTCGGTAACCATATGGGAGGGGCCGCATCACTGGAGGCTGGTTCAGGGGAGCCCCTGGCACATTCCTGCCTGGGGAACACACTGCACCACCCCTAGCGAGGGCAGGGCCCTGGAGATGAATCTGGCTCAGAGACTGCCCAGGGGTGTGGGCTTAGAAGTCCTTAGGCCCCTGAACCCCCAGTACTAGGGTGGCACCCAGAAGACCTCGCATCTAGCAGAACATTGAGGTGGTCTTAGCTCTGGGGCCTGACAGACCACCACGTCCCGGCTGTGTGACCCTGGGCAAGCGGCTTCACCTCTCTGAACCTCAGTATCCCTGTAAAGTGGGGAAAACTGTAGCAGCCACTCCCTGGGTTGTGAGTATGACATGAGCTCATTCATGCAAAGTGCTCAGCACCGCTTACAGCAGATGAATGAGTGCTGCTTTATTACTGGATTCATGAGCCATCCTTGCAAGGCACCCAAGGGGGCCCCCTTTAAGTCCCATTGGCCGTGCACACTGTAGCGCTCACTAAATATTCTTTAAATGAATGGATGAGTGATGGCTTAATATCCTCACAAGCTGTTCTTATGTAACAGTCTCGTGGGGAGGCTCACACATGTGCAGAGAAAGCTGATGACATCCGCCCAGCGAAACTCAGAGCCAAGTGAAGGACCCCAGGAGGGCAGCGTGTTGGCCTCAGAAACTAGAGTGATTGGGGACAGCTTTCCGGAGAGGCAGATGTGGCCACAGGAGCAGATCCAGAGGCAGGACTAGTCTGTGTAGGAGGAGGAAGGGTTTTAAGGGAGGTGGGTACAAGATGTCATGTGAGTTGGTGGGGCTGGGGGAAGCTTGGCCGCACTCTCAGCAGATAGCAAATCCCAGCTAAGGTGCCAGCATCTGACTCAAAGGGGTTAATGGATAAGCCCCTCAAAATATAACAATAATAGGCAGATATTCAAAATTGAAATTTTGAATCTGTTGCCCTCCAATCCTGTTTCCTGTCCATTTTAGTCAATGGCGACTCCACTCCCAGCCTACAGCTGGGAGCATCCTCACCTCTCCTCTTCCCCTTGCATCCTCCATCCCATCCCTCGGAAATCCGGTCAGTTCCACCTTTGAAATATGCCCAGAATCCGACCACTTCTCTCCACCTCTGCTGCTGCCCTCCCTGTCTCTTGGGATTCTTCCAGCACATAAAAGCAAATATGTCGGGGTATATGTCTCTTCCCCCTTCTGGTACACAAGTGACAGCACAGCACACAGAAGCGTCAGCGCTATGCTCACTTAATACACCAACAAATAATCCAGGTGGATTTGCACAATGATGTCCCATTCATTTTTGGTAGTGTAATTCATATTAGATTTAGTTTTATTGAGGTGAAATTCTCATAACATAAAATTAACTGTTTTAAAGTATATAATGTAATGACATTTAGTATATTTACCACATTGCAATCACCACCTAGATGAAGTCCCAAAACATTCTTTGTCACCCTAAAGAAAAACCTCATACCTGGGCCTCATTTTTTTTTTTTTTTTAAAACATGGGCAGGCACCAGGAACTGAACCCGGGTCTCGGGCATGGCAGGCGAGAACTCTGCCACTGAGCCACCGTGGCCTGCCCTCATTCTTTTTTTTTTTTTTTAATTTTTAAATTTATTTATTTATTAATTTAAAAAATTAAGAACAAACAAAAACATTAACATATTCCATTCTACATATATAATCAGTAATTCTCAATATCATCACATAGTTGCCTATTCATCATTTCTTAGAACATTTGCATCAGTTCAGAAAAAGAAATAAAAAGACAACAGAAAAAGAAATAAAATGATAATAGAGAAAAAAAAAAGATTATGCATACCATACCCCTTACCCCTCGCTTTCATTTATCACTAGCATTTCAAACTAAATTTATTTTAACATTTGTTCCCCCTATTATTTATTTTTATTCCATATGTTCTACTCGTCTGTTGATACGGTAGATAAAAGGAGCATCAGACACAAGGTTTTCAAAATCACACAGTCACATTGTGAAAGCTATATCATTATTCAATCATCATCAAGAAACATGGCTACTGGAACACAGCTCTGCATTTTCAAGCAGTTCCCTCCAGCCTCTCCATTACATCTTGGTTAACAAGGTGATATCTACTTAATGCGTAAGAATAACCTCCAGGATAACTTCTCGACTCTGGAATCTCTTAGCCATTGACACTTTGTCTCATTTCACTCTTCCCCCTTTTGGTCCAGAAGGTTTTCTCAATCCCTTGATGCTGAGTCTCAGCTCATTCTAGAGTTTTTCTCAATCCCTTGATGCTGAATCTCAGCTCATTCTGGGATTTCTGTCCCATGGCAACGTGAGTCATGTCCCACATAGACAGGGGAAGGGTGGTGGGTTTGCTTGCTGTGTTGGCTGGAGAGAGAGGCCATATCTGAGCAACAAAAGAGGTTCTCTTGGGAGTGACTCTTAGGCCTAATTTTAAGTAGGCTTGACCTATCCCCTGTGGGGTTAAGTTTCATATGAACAAACCCCAAGACTGGGGGCTCAGCCTATAGCTCTGGTTGCCCACACTGCTTGTGAGAATATCAAGAATTCAACTTGGGGAAGTTGAGTTTTCCCCCGTTCTCACCATTCCCTGAAGGGGACTTTGCAAATACTTTTCCACTCACTGATCAAATCACTCTGGGATTCATCAGGGCATCACCTCATTCTTTTTTAAAGGTGCTTACCAGCTCACATAGAGAGGCTGCACAATTCATTTGGGTGCTATTATTATACCCATTCCAGAGAGGAGGAAACTGAGGTTCAGGGTGGTGACCCTGCTCACGTGAGGTCAGCTAGCAGGAGGGGAAGCGGATTCTCAGGCCCGAGCAGCAGGACTCCAGAACCTCATGGTTCACTCTCAAGACACGCCACCAGCCTGCAGCCGGCGGAACCCTTTGCTCTGGTCACAAAGCTAGTGTGGTGGTAGAATGTGGGTTCAAACCCACATCTGCTGGCTTCCTGACCAGTGGTGATTCTCAAATTTAAATCCACATCAGAATCACCAGAAGCTGCTTATTAAAAATAGAGGCACTGCCACCTACCAGAACAGGCTGTTGAACACTTATGGGAGGATGCCCAGGTGGCTCAGGGTAGAATGCTGGCCTGCCATGTGGGAGACCTGCCATGTGGGGGACCTGCCATGTGGGGGACCTGCCATGCACTCCCCCCTCTCCCCCAAAACAAAACAAAACAAGAACCACTGAAGACGGGCTGGAAACCACTCCATGAAGTCAGCCAGGGCTTCCCAAACTGCCCTGCATGCACAGAGCCCCCGGGAGGCTTGCTCAAATGCAGAATCTGATGCGGAAGTCCTGGGGCGAAGCCTGAGGTTCTGCTTGTCTAGCGCTGGTGGGGCAGGTCCCCAGACAACTCCTTAAGAGGGAAGGAAGTCACTGCAGTGATTCATCTTCATTTCACAGTGGAGACAACTAAGGCTCAGAGACCGACAACGTGGAGTGCTGGGGCTAGACTTAAAGCCGCGGCCACTGGGTCCCCGTACCCTCCCGACTCTGCCCCGAGCCCCTCACCTTTGGAGAGGGGAAGTGGGGGAACATTTGGTGGGGGACGACCTGACTCTCACTGCTCATAGGAGGGGCAGTTTTCCGAGTGTTCCAAGTTGGGAACAGTCCCCCAGGCTTGGCCTGGCAGGAGGGGGAGAGGCTGGGTTCGCATGTGCCTGAGCAGGTGCGGGGCCCTGGGACAGTAGCACGTGTGTGCTGCAGCGGACACGCACGCCAAAGGATTCCAGGGCCCTGGGGTTGAAGCTGGGAGAAGGCCCGCTCAGCCCCTGCCCCGTGCTGCCCCTGCTTGGGCCTCTTCAGGGGAGGCAAAGGACAGGCCAGAGCAGGCTGCGCGTGCCAGGCACCCCTTGCCCCACCAAGCCAAATCTCTGCTTTCCCCATCCCTTAGCAATCCACCCCAGACCTACCCAGAACATTCTGCCCTCCCTAGCCATTCAGGACGAGGAAACACATCTGTGTTCCTGGGGGAAGCCACGGGGCTGCTGAGCAACCCAGAGAGGCCACCAGCAGCTTTTAGAAAATCAGATTTTAAAAACAGGAGTGTTGGATTGGCCACAGTGGCTCAGCAGGCAGAGTTCTCGCCTACCATGCCGGAGACCCGGGTTTGATTCCTGATGCCTGCCCATGCAAAAAAAATAAACCAAACCAAAACAGGAGCATTATCAGCTGCAAGGTAGCCGAGCTTGAACCAGGAGGTGACAAATATGCCCTCCAGGTGGCTTCCACCATCGCCCAGGGCTGAGCCTTCTGTTTTCTGTGATTCCAGCACTGTCACGGAGCTGTCCAAGTGCGTCATGTTGACAGGTGTGTGACGTTGTATAAGAAATTGTCTTGCACTTGTCCAATATGCAAAACCGTCACGAAATTGCCCAGTTCATGCAGTTTTTATGAATTTGAAAATAAAGAGAAGAAAGTTCCTTTTTCTTTTTGCGTTGTGGGGATAGGTGTGCTGTGTGGGTGACCTTGAACAACTCACTGAACTTCTCTGTGCCTCTGTTCCTTCTTCTGAAATAGCAGTACCTATCTCTTAGGGCTACTTCGAGGAGTGACTGTCATCCTGCTCTAAACAGCAGTGCCGGGCACAACTCCCACCCCATCGCCAGGACACACGTGCACGCACGCTCACGGGCACACAGACAGAATCTCCTTGAAGGACTGTTTTTGGCTTGCTTATGGTTGTAGTGCAGTACCTGGCAGAGTAAGTACTGGGTATACAGTAGATGCTCAATGAGTACGTGTTGAGTGACTCTTCAGTGCTAAGGGTGGGCTCGGGTTCTGACTCCTTCCATGCTGGTTCTGCCCCACAAGCTGTGTGACCTGGGGTAGGTCTCTTGCTTCTCTGAGCCCACCTTGGCGGCTGTGACGTGCCACTGTTAACAAGGCTGGGCCATCCCAGGGGACAGTAAATGGTAGCCTCACACCCTTTTCCTCCCCTGGCAAGTTTACGATTCCTCAGGGTTCTTTACGGTCCTGGATGCCTGTTGTGGCTCTTTGCGAGGCTGGAAACGCTTCAGCTTTGGCTGAATAGGAGGAAATCTGGAGCAGGCAGGTTCCAGGTAGGACACCCTCTAGCCGGCTGGTCTACACCCGGGGGCCACAGGAGCCTTGGGGAGGATGTGAGCGCCAGGACCCAGGGAGGGTGGGGAGAAGCTGCCTAACACCAACCCCACCGAGGAAGGCACCAGGTTTCGCAACCTGCCCGACCCCCTTTCCTTTCTCTTGCCTAAATCCTGGGAGGGGATTCCCCTGGCCGTTCTTTCCCTTTTCCCAGATAACCTCCAAGGACCCCCCCGATCCCACAGGGCTGGGGGCGCCTTGCTAACAGCGGGCAGCATGTGGAGTAGCTGAGAGCACAGCTCTGGAGGCAGTCTCTGTCCAACCCCAGCCTGACTGCTCAGTTTCCCCACCTGTGAAAAGGGGATAATAACCGGTGTCCTATGTTATCGTGACCGTTCAGTAAGTCGGTGTGTGTGACTCACTCAGAGCAGCGTTTGGCGGAGCGCAGGTGCGCGGTAATGGGAGAGCTGCAGATGCTTGTGGGGCTCTTACCTGTGCCCCACGGTTCCAATAACCCTGTGAGGCGGGCACTGTTATCCTCATCTTATAGACAAGGAAGCACAGGCACAGAGAAGGTAAGTAAGCTGCCCAGACTCACACAGCTGGTAAGTGTCAAACTGGACTTTAAAGCCAGGCAGACTTAGTGACTAGTAATTACCATTTCATTCAAGTTTTGGGAGTATCCTAGTCTCCAGAATAGGTCCAACACACATACACTCCTCATTTCATAAAATTAAGCCCCCAGGAAGCTTCTGGGTATGTGGTCAGCTCCCTGCTACGAAAAGGCCAGCGAGCAGCAAGAAGGCGCCGGGTCTAAACGTCGGGGCTGGCTGAGCCAGTCCGAGTCCAGCCTCAGCACCAGCCGCTCTCAGCCAGCACCCTGGGGACCCCAAGGTTTCCTAGGGCCAACAGAGAGTTGGGAATCCTTGGCTCCCGCAGGTGGGGCAGCCAGGCTGGGCTCAGGCCACACTGCACATGGGGATAAGCATCCTCAGGGACCCTCTTCTGGGTCCTTCCCCTACCCATGCCCTGCCCCCACCCCACCCCACCCCCCACCTTGCCCGCACC
>PVIY010055789.1:0-13585 GCA_004026745.1 Myrmecophaga tridactyla | reverse complement strand
ATAAAGATGAATAATAGGGGGAACAAATGTTAAAATAAATTTAGAGTGAAATGCTGGTGATCGGTGAGGAGGAGGGGTGAGGGTATGGTATGTATGAATGTTTTTTTTTTTCCTGAATAGACGCAAATGTTCCAAGAAATGATCATGATGATGAATATGCAACTATGTGATGATATTGTGAATTACTGATTATATATGTGGAACAGAATGATCAAAAGTCACGAATGTTTGCCTTTGTTTGGTGGTTTTTTTTTTTTTTTTTTTAAATTTGCATATGGGCAGGAGACACCAGGGATCGAACTCCTGACCTCCAGCACGGCAGGTCGGAGCTCTGCCTGCTGAGCCACGGCAGCCGCCCATGTTTGGTGTTTTTTGATATTAAAAAAAATTAATTAAAAAAATATGATTGCTGAATCATTAAATTGGTATTTCGTTCAGTCTCCAGTATCTTAGAGAAACTAGAAGTAAAAATCTAAAATTGTGGATTGTAACCCATACCGACCTCTGAAGTCTGTTCTATAACAAATTGCTGTGCTGTGATTTGAATTTTACTGCTTTTTTGTATACATGTTATTTTTCACAAAAAAGAAAAAAAAAGTCAATTGTGATGATAAAAAATATTTATTGCTTCTAGTCTCCTATATTCTGGAGCAGCTAGAAGGAAAAATCTAAGATGATGGTATGGTAGCCTCTGACAAACTCTGGGATCTGTTCTGTAACTGTTTGTTGAAGAGCGCTTTGAAAACTATTGCTCTTTTCTTTCTTTGCTTTGAATGTATGTCACACATTAAAAGAGTTAAAAAAACAAACAAAAAAAGTAGTTGCAAAACCCCCTTGGGGGACTGGGGAGAAAGGAGGACATATTCAATTTCCCCATCTGGGGAATTCCCGATATTCTCACAAGCAGTGGAGACAACCAATTCAATAGGCTAAGTCCTCAATCTTGGGGTTTGCCTCTATGAAATTTATTCCTGCAAAGAAGAAGCTAAGCCTACTTATAATTATGCCTGAGAGTCACCTCTAGAGAACCTCTTTCGTTGCTCAGATGTGGCCTCTCTCTCTCTCAGCCAACTTGGCAGGTGAACTCACTGTCCTCCACCCTAAGTAGGACATGATTCCCAGGGATGTAAATCCCTCTGGCAAAGTGAGACAGGACTCCTGGGATGAGCTGGGACCTGGTTTCATAGGATTGAGAAAGGCTTCTTGACTAAATAGGGGAAAAGAAAAATGAGACAAAATAAAATTTCAGTGGCTGAGAGATAACAGAGAGTTGAGAGGTTATTCTGGAGGTTATTCTTATGCATGATATAGATGTCCCTTTTAAGTTTACAGTGTATTGGGAAGTGTAGAGGGAAGTACCTGAAACTGTTGAGCTGGATTCCAGTAGCCTTGATCCTTGAAAACGACTGTACGATTATATAGCTTTTGCAATATGACTGTATGATTATGAAAACCTTGTATCTGATGCTCCTTTTACAGGGTATGAATAGATAAGTAAAAAAAAAATAAGGATAAGAAAAAAATAAATAATTCGGTAGATTAAAATACAGGTGGTCAATGAGAGGGAGGGTAAGGAGTATGGAATGTATGAGTTTTTTCTTTTTTCTTTTTATTTCTTTTTCTAGAGTGATGCAGATGTTGTAACAATGATCATGGTGATGAATACACAACTATAGTGATGATATTGTGAGCCACTGATTGTGTACCTTGGATGGACTGTATGTGCGTGAGGATTTCTCAATTTAAAAAAAGTGAACAGAGCTTAAGAGACTTGTGGGATACTACTAGGCATACCAATATAGGCACTTTGAGAGTCCCAGAAGGAGAAGAAAGAGAGGGCGCAGGAGGAATATTCAAAGATATAATGGCAGAAAACTTCCTAAATTTAATGATGACACAAATATGTACATCCAAGAAGCCGAATGAACCCCAAATTTAATAAACTCGAAGAGAACCATGTCCAGGCAGATAGTAATCAAACTATCTATTGCCAAGGGCAAGAAGAAAGTCCTGAAAGCTGAAAGAGATAAGCAGGGTGTTATGTACAAGCAAATCCAATAAGATTAAACCCTGATTTCTCACCAGAAACTATGGGGGCAGCAAGGCAGTGGGATGAAGTAATTTAAGTGCTGAAAGAAATAATTGCCAACCAAGAATTTTACATCCAGTGAGACTGTCTTTCAAAAATGAGAGAGAGAGATTAAGACATTCCCAGATAAGCAAAAGCTGAGGGAGTTTGTCACCACTAGACCTACCATACAGGAAATGTGCCAAAAGGAGTTCTTCAGACTAGAAGAAAGGATGCTAGATAGTGGATTGAAGCAGCATAAAGAAGTAAAGACCTACGGTAAAGGTGACCATATGGGTAATTATAAATGGAAGTACTACTGTATTGTACTATTGAGCACATAACTCCACTCTTTTCTTCTGTTTCTAAAATGCAAATGCATAAAAAGTATGATAAATTTATGGCTTGGGACATAAAATTTATAAAGATATAATTTATAACAAAAAGGTAAAGGACAGAGGGGTATAGGAACAGTGTGTGTGTGTATGTTTTTGAAGTTAAGTGGATATGAAATCAAATATGATTGTTACATATTTAGAATATTAGATTTAAGTACCATGGGACCACAAAGAAAACATATTTTATATATATAGAAAGAAATGAGAAGGGAGACAAAATGAGACAATACAAAAAAATCAAATAAATATGAAAGTAAGCATTAACAGAAGAACTAAGGGACCAAAATGGTTTAAAACTTACACAGGCCAAACAGCAAAGTAGCAGAAAAGAGTCCTGTATTATCAGTAGGATAATAAATGTAAAGGAACTAAACTCTTCAAACAAAATGGAGAGATTGGCAGAATGAATAAAAAATCATGACCCAACTACATGGTATTTATAAGTGTCTCATATTGAATTCAAAGTCATAAATATGTTGAAAGTTAAAGCATATAAAAATATACTATGAAAACAATAACCAAAGAGAACTGGGGCAGCTATACTAATTCCACATAAAACAGACTTTAAGTCAAAAACTTAAACTGTTACAAAGGACATAAATATTAAAAGTTCAACAAGAAGACACAACAATAATGTGTGCACGTAAAGGCAGAGCCCAAAATATATGAAATAAATATTGACAGATTTGAAGTGAGAAACACATGGTTCTACATTAATAGTAGGAGACCTCAATTTATCATTTTCAATAATGAAACATTAATGTAACAGTGACAAAGAAAAAAAAGGGAGAGGACACAAATAAAATAAAATGAAACAGGACCATTACTACAGACCCTATAGAAATAAAAAGATTTATAAGAAGATTCTTTGAAGAAGAGCTCAACAAATTAGGTAACATAGATGAAATGGACAAACCCCTTGCAAAAAATTGAAGAGGTGGGAACACTCCCTAATTCATTCTATGAGGCTAATATCACCCTAATAGCAAAGCCATATAAATATATCACAAGAAAAGAAAATTATAGACCAATGTCCAATGTCCCTAATGAATAAAGATGCAAACATCCTCAACATTTTACTAGCAACCTGAATCCAACAGCACATTAAAAGAATTATATACCTTGATCAAGTGGGATTTATCCAAGATACACAAGGGTGGTTCAGCATAAGAAAATCAATCATTATAATAATACCATAATAACAGAATCAAGGACAAAAACCACATGATCAACTCAATTGACTATAAAAGGCATTTGACAAAATCCAGCATTCCTTCTTCATAAAAACGCTTAGAAAGCTAGGAATAGAAGGGAACTTCGTCAACATGATATACAGCATATATGAAACCCCAGAGCTAATGTCATACTCAATGGTGAAAGATGAGGAATAAGACAAGGATGCTCACTTCCACTGCTATTATTTAACACTGTACTGAAAGTTCTAGCCAGTGCTAGAATTAGGCAAGAAAAAAAAGGCATCCAAATCGGAAAGGAAGAAGTAACACTTTTCTATTTGCAGATAACATGAGCCTATATACAGAAAATTCTGAAAAATCCACAACAAAGCTACTAGAGCTGATAAATTCAGCAAGGTGGTGAGGTACAAGAGCAACATGCAAAAATCTGTAATGTTTCTATATACTAGTAAATGAACAATCCGGAAAGGAAACCAAGAAAAAAATTCCATTTAAATAGCAACTAAAAGAATGAAATATCTAGGAATAAATTTAACCAAGGCCATAAAACACTTATACATGGGAAGTTATAAAACACTGTTGAAAGAATTAAAGGTGGGCAGCTGCCGTGGCTCAGCAGGCAGAGCTCCGACCTGCCGTGCTGGAGGTCTGGATTTCGATCCCTGGTGCCTCCTGCCCATATGCAAATTAAAAAAAAAGAATTAAAGGAGACCTAAATAAATGGAAGGATATTCTGTGTTCATGGATTGGAAGGCTAAATATTTTTAGATATCAATCTTACCCAAAGTGATTTACAGATTCAATGCAATCCCAATCAAAATTCCAACTGCCTTCTTTGCAGATATGGAAAAGCCAATCATCAAATTTATATAGAAAGGCAAGGGTTCCCAAACAACCAAAACGATCTTGAAAAAGAACGAAGTTAGAGGACTCACACCTCCCGATCTTAGGACTTATTACAAAGTCACAATTAAAACAGCATGGTACTGGCACAAGGACAAGAGATACAGACCAATATAACTGAACCAAGAGCTCAGAAATCAATTCTCACATCTATGGCCAATTGACTTTTTTTTTTTTGCATGGGTAGGCTCTGGAAATCAAACCTGGTCTCCGGCTTGGCAGGCAAGAATTCTGCCACTGAGCCACTATAGCACTGCCCCTGACCAATTGATTTTGACACGGGTGCCAAGTCCACTCAGTGGGGAAACAATAGTCTCTACAACAAATAATGCAAGGAAAACCTGATCTACATATGCAGAAGAATGAAGGGTGACCTCTACCATATACTATATACAAACATTAATTCAAAATAGATCAAAGACCTAATATAAGAACCGAAAGTATTAAACTCCTAAAAGAAAACAAAGGGAAGCTCTCTCAGGACCTTGCGTTAGGCAATGGTTTCTTAGACTTTATACCAACAGCATGAGCAACAAAAGAAAAAAGTAGATTAATGGGACTTCATCAAAATTAAAAATTTTTTGCATCAAAGGACTTTATCACAAAGTAAAACACAACCTACAGAAAGAGAGAAAATATGTGGAAATCACACATCTGAAAGGATTTACTATCCAGAATATATAAAGAAATCTAAAACTCAATAACCAAATGACAAACAATTCAAATAAAAAATAAGTAAAAAACATGAATGGATATTTCCCCAAAGAAGATATACAAATATCCAAAGAGCACATGAAATGATGTCAACATCATTAGCCATTAGGGAGATGCAAATCAAAACCACAATGAGATACCATTTCGACCCACTAGAATGGTTATTATTAAAAAGTGGAAAATAAAGTACTGCAGAGGATATGGAGAAATAGGAACCTTCATTTATTTTTGGTGTAAATGTAAAATATAGCCATTGTGGAAAACAGTTTGGTGGTTCCTCAGAAGATACAGAATTACCAAATGACCCAGTCATTCCTCTTCTAGGCATATATCCCAAAGAATTAAAAGCAGGGACTCAAACAGATATTTTCACACTGATGTTCATAGCGGCATTATTCACAATGCCAAAAGATGGAAGCAGCTCAAGTATTAATCAATAGAAGAACGGATAAACAAAAATGCAGTATATATATACACAATGGAATACTATTCATCCATAAAAGGGAATGCAGTTCTGATATCTGAGACAACATGGATGAACCTTGAAGACATCATGTTGAGTGAAATAAGCCAGATACAAGAGGACAAATATTGTATGATCTTGGTGATATGAAATGAAATAAATAGAAGAAGCAAATTCATAGATTCAGAAACTAGAATACAGGTTACCAGGCACTGGGTAGGGGGAAATAGGGAATGGGGAGTTAATGTTTAATTGGTACAGAGTTCCATTTGGGATGATGGAAAAATTTTCATAACAGACGGTGGTTATGGTAGTACAACATTGTGAACATAATTAACAGTACTAAATTACATATTTGAATTTGGGGTAAAGGGTAAATTTGAGGTTGTATATATATTACTAGAATAAAATAAATTTTTTTAAAAAGAACATAGGCCTGTACAACATTAACAGTGAACCTGAATGTAAACTATGGATTACAGTTAATAGTACAATTATAACAATATTCTTTCATCAGTTGTAACAAAGGTGCCACACAAATGAAAAGTGTTAATATAATAGGGGAAAGTATGTATTTATGTGGGAGGGGGGATATGGGAACTCTATTTTCTGCATGATTTTTTGGTGTACCTACAATTTCTTTAATAAAGAATTTTTTTTTAAAGCTGTATTAAAACCTGGATTAACTCTTAAGCTACAGTGAAAACAGAAAAATACCAGGCATTCACTATGCAACCCTGAAAGGAAGTGTTTGCAAACAAAGATAAGAGGGCGACACAAAAAAATGGTTAAGGATTTGTTCAGGGTGAGAAAATCAAGGGAAATTCTTTTCCTCTACTTTCCAAACTTTTTGAGATGTTATTATTTTTCAAGTGCATAATTCACAACCAAAAAGTAAAGCAAAGTACCTTAAAGTCAATAACGATAAACATAAAAACTGACTGTGGTTTAACAAGGGAACCAGGGAAACAGAATGCGGGGACAAATCAAATCTTGTGTAAATACATTTATTCCATGATGGCTTCCAGAATTACTAGACAAACATAGTATCTTCAATTCAGATTTGATATTTACCAAAAAATCCTTTAAGTCTCTATCTTTGTACCTCGTACAATACACCTAGAAAATGCTCCACAAATACATTAAATGAAAGAACGGTGAAATTTGCAAAATGCAGAAAACATGACTTTATTGCCAGATGCCTGGCCATGACCTGCAATGGTCTGCCCACTTCTCTGTAGGCTCCCCTCCACCTCATTCCCTCACTCCAGTTATCCTGCTCCTTGAACATGCCACCCTTTCTTCTCATCTTGGGGACTTTGCATTTGCATTCCCTCTGTCTGGAAAGTTATTCCTTTAACTTTGCATAGCTGGCTCCTTCTCATTCTTCAGGTTTCAGCTCTAATGTCATCTCTGCAGAGTAGCTTTTCCTGACCACTCTATCCAAAAGTGATAACCCCATGTTGCTATGTCCCCCTCAGGCCATTTCCTTCCTCCATAGCCTTTACTTTATTGTCTTGCCTGGTGTCATGTTCCAAAAGGCAGGGACAGCTGCCTTGTTCCCTTCTCCCCTAGGCAGAGTGCAGCACCTGGCACACAGTAGGAATGCAGAAGCTCTTTGATGAATGCATGAATGAATATTTCACAAGTTAGAAATGCTTTACTAGTATGGGTTGTCTGAACTTTGGTAAGCCCTCAAGAAAAACAAAGGGTAGGATTCTAAAAAGGATCAGCCTCGTAAAAGTTAAAACAAGTCTACCTAGTGCAAAGAAACAAAACAACAAAACCTTTGAATCCAAAAGGATGAAATGGAATGTTCTTTGGATACAAGCAAAAAACTTCAAACAAACCACATAAGCCCTCAATTGCTTGCTAAACCATATATTTCCTTTAGCTCAAATTCAAAGCATACTAGTATGTTCAGATGTCTGAAGTGGGCTTCAGGAGCTAAGTTTCTGAATGATTTCAGACAGCTGCCTTGTGACAAGAAATAGACTGAGGTGAGTGGCCAAAATTTCCCCTCAGAAATTGATTCAAGTCACCAAAGTAAGTTTCTCTAAAGTGGATGGCTCTGCTTGGAGGTGGCTTACTCTAGTTTATATCATTCTGCCACCTTTTCCCTGGCACTAAACCTGCAGATCCCGGGATTTAAGATTTGCTTTTGTAAACTTATAAGATAGACAAAGGCATAAGAAGAGGCCTCAGAGAAGCCCAGATGTTCCCAGGGTCCTGTTTGTGCTTCAGTAAGCCGTATGGGCCGTGACCCCATCTAGGGCAAGGGAGGTAGGCAGCATAGCCCCAAGGAACTTACAACTAAATGAAAGGCACTGGGCAGAGGGAAGAAAAGTACTATTGTCAATGACCTATGACTGGCCTTTTGCCTTTAGTGCTCAAGATATCTCTGGAAACAATGAATGAAATTGTGTGACTAGCCAGCAGGGCTTGCAGGGCTGGCTGGGGACATGTGGAAGGCAGGTATGGGTAGCTTAGACAGGGTGGGTCCTGTGGTGAGGTCTGTGGTTTGGTTAGACAGAGAATGCGGATCAACTTAGACACATCATCTGATTTCCTTTGCACCTCTAAGGCCTCTGAGGCAAAGTCGCCAGCTGGGAGGAGGAAGGCCACAGAACTCTCTTATCCAAGGTGGACACAGCAGGTCACCACTCCTGCTTTTAAAAACCAAAACTCCTCAGATGCTTTGGTAATGTAAAGCTGAGGGCAATGAGTTCCTCTTAATGATCCCCTAACATTCACTGTCTCTAGGGAATGATTTTCTAGGAAAAGGTTAGGGTGCTTTCCAAGAAAGCAACTGTGATCTTACAAGGGAGATAAAATACCATGAACAGCCTTGCTGAGACTGCTTCCTAGAGTGACTGCTTCAGAAAAAAAAAGTGCTGATAACGGAAGCAGTCTCCAGATGGGTTCTGAGAATTAATCTTCTCTTCATACACGTCTCTGCCACAGGCCAGTGAGACTCACAATTTCATTTGCGTGCTTAGCCCCATAATCAGTCCTTAACATCACACCATCTTCTGGGGGTCCTGAGTGTATCTGGCTAAGATGTCACACCAGACTCACCTCCACTGTGCTTGCTGTGCTCAGCCTACCCCAACCTCCGGCCTTCTGCTCCCAGAGCTCAGGAATGGGGCTGCACTAGCAAAGGCAGCCTGCTGCAAGCCACATCCAGGGCCAGAAGAGATGGAATTCCAGAACAATACTCTGGAGAGCTACACCTGGAGGCAGGTAGGGGAGGTGGTGGTGGAGATGGGCCCTACCCACTACCTCCTCACTGGGAAATGGGCTCTTGACTTGATCTGAGACCTGCTCCCCCTGCCCTGAGGGTAGGTCTGAGGGCCAATTCCCAGGAGAGAACTGGCATACCACTCACTCACCCGTCGGGTCTTTTCCACGTCACCGCATGGCAAACGCTTCACAAAGTCAATGCCTGTCAGCGGCGTGCCCGTTGGAGGCAGCAGGATGGAGGCATCCATCATGAGATACTCCACGTTCATGGGCTTCATCTAGGAAGGAGACATGGTGGGAAACCTCAGTGAAGGTCACTCACTCAAAGGAGGAAGAGGATGGGGCAAATTTCCCAGGCCTCTCATCTTCCCCTACTGAGTGAATAAGTAATCTATACTCTGGATTTAGATTGAAGTAAAGCCTAGGAACAGCCAGAAGTAGGAGATACTGCCATTTTGGTTTTCTAATTTGCAGATTTTCCCTTTACTTGAACCAACAGCTCAGACCCTCTTGAGAAGCTGCTTCCCCGTTATGAAAAGTTTTACTCTCATCCTCCTTTCCCCTCCAACACAGCATGGGTAGAGGTTCTTGCCAAGGAGGTGGGTCTATTAGGGCAGCATACAGCTAGGAGGGTGAGCCTGTCTCTTATCTGCTTCCTCACTGTCCTTGCAATGATGATGACAATGACCACCAAGAGTAGCAGCAACTCCCCTTTAATGTGCGCTGACCATAAGGTAAGGCTGAGAGCTAAAGGCTTTGAGTGCTCACTCATGTTTAAGCCTCCAAACAGCTCTAGAGGAGATGTTTCCCAATTTGCTGAGGGGAAAAACTGAGGTTCAGAGAAGGTGAGCAATGGATCTAGGATCACCTGGCTACCTGGTGGCAGAGCCAAGACATAAATCTAGGCAGGCTTTGCCTCCAAGCTCCATGATTTCCACCACCCAATCAGCATTCCCTCTCCGTTCCCCATGTGTCCAAATCCTCTCTGTAATGACATAACATACATTTGCATAGCATCCACTTGGTGCCTGGGACCTGCCGGGCCCACCTTTTTCTAGAGGGTGGGTATTGGTGCTGTCCCACATACAAGGGGGAACTGAGTTTCAGGGAGGAAGGACACAGCCCACAGTCACCAGGCCTGAAAGGGGCACAGCTCCCTGACATCTACCACCCCACCACCTCCCTGAAGCCTTTTCTGATTACTAAGATGCCTAGTATCATCTACCCTTGTTCAGAGCTCTTTCCTGCTTTAGGAACAACCTTTTAATGCATACATGTTGCTGAACAGACACTTCATTTACCTGGCTTCATAAAGGACTGACACTTCATAAAATTTCTACAGAATTAATTTTACTCCTTCAGGTATAACTAGTTTTCTTTTTTTTTGTTTCAATTTTTTTTTTCAGAAAGGATGCAGTGAGGACCTCACTGTCCAGATACATGGCGAATTGGCCAGGACACCAAGCAGATATATCGCCCACACTGTTTGCCTTTTTGTTTTGGACATTTTAAGCACTTTTTTACCTGGGTCTGGGGTACACCATTCCAAACCCCATCATCCCAAGGCAGATGGTGGCATAGCCTCTAGTAGTGCCTTCTCAACTCCTGTCTGCTCGGTTCCACTGCTCTTAGCATTCTCAGAAAGGCCCCTGCAGCCTGCTGCTCTGGGGAGAGTCAGCTACTGGTTCATTAAACAGGAGGCACTGGGGCAAAAGTAAGTGAAGGGCCAAAGACATAGCTCTGGCTCCGTCACAGAGGCCTCCATGAGTGCTTCAGCAGCAACCAAGGGCCCAACCCACTTTGTTTTGCTCAGTGGCTGCAGTCCTGAAGACTGAGCTGAGGACTGACCTTCAGATACAGAGTCTAGGGAAATGCTGCTTCTTTATTTCTCGAGTGCCAAGTACTGTGCAGGACACACGATAAGTACTTGATTAAAACAAACATGCAGGGTGGTGTGACAGTGGCTCAGTGGCAGAATGCTTGCCTGCCATGCTGAAGACCCGGGTTCAATTCCCGGTGCCTGGCCATGCAAAAAAAAAAAAAACAACAACAAAAAAACCATGCAAAATGCAAGGAAGCTCCTTAAGGTGGGAGGGAAAGGAAATAAATTTTTTGTCATGCACGTACCCTACACTACCTGTGCTGGTTTGAAAGGATGTATGTACTCTAGAAAAGCCATGTCTTAATCCTAATCCTATTTTGTAAAGGCAATCATTCCTTCTAATCCCTATTCAGTACTGTATGTTTGAAACTGTAATTAGATCATCTCCCTGGAGATGTGACTTAGGGAGTCATATCTTGATGTGATCTTGAGTGGATCAAGAGTGGTTGTTAAAATGCAGAGAATGACATAGCTATGAGAAGCACAGAGTCCACCAGACAGCAACCTTTGGAGATGAAGGAAAATGCCTCCCAGGGAGCTTCATCAAACAGGAAGCCAGGAGAGAAAGATAGCAGGTGATGCCGTGTTTGCCACATGCCCTTCCATACGAAAGAGAAACCCTGACTGTGTTCGCCATGTACTTCTCACTTGAGAGAAACCCTGAACTTCATCGGCCATCTTGAACCAAGATGCCTTTCCCTGGATGCCTTTGATCGGACATTTCTATGGACTTGTTTAATTGGGACATTTTCTCAGCCTTAGAACTGTAAACTAGCAATTTATTAAATTCTCCTTTTTAAAAGCCATTCCATTTCTGGTATATTGCATTCTGGCAGCTAGCAAACTAGAGCAGTACCCAACACCAGGTACCTTATTGGGCATTTCCAATCCAGCTTGGGCAGCTGCATGGTATGGTCCCCATTTTACAGAGGAAAAAGGCAAGACTCAGAATTTTAGCAGCCTGCCCAAGGATGCACAGATATTAAGCAGCAAAAGCAGAAAGTGGTTTAAGAGGAGTTTAAGAGGTTGAGGTTTTCTGTATAGTCAAGAGACACACGGGCCTGATGCTTCCAAGCAGGAAACCAAACTGGAGAATTGCAGTGCAGAGGGGACAACACGAGGGTAAGATAAAATGACAAATAACTGCTGAATCTGCTTCACTCCAATTAATGTACTGAAGAACAGATGCCTGAGACTCTCTTAAAGGGTGAGGGGAAATACCAAGGGCTGTGGCTGTCCCAAGGACTGAGAAGCAGACATAAGGAGTCCAGGCATGACTAGGAGGAGGCAAGGGTACTGAGCTACAGCTAGCTCATGGGGGTATTTCTGGAGATGAATGATGCCCCTTTACACTTTTTCCTGGAAAAGCTTTGAGGAGGTCTCAAATGTACTGTGAGCAAGGATGCAGTGAAAACCCAGTTGTCCTCAGACACCGGTTGAATGGGCTTTGATGCCAAGGAGACATTTAGCACATGGTGTCTATCTTATTCCTTCTGATACTTAAATACTTAGGTTAATTATAAACCTCCCAAATCACTTCAATTCTTTGGCGAGTATTGTCCATGAAAGTGACCATTTATCATCTATTTATTGGATGCCTTAGTAAGGGACAGGTATGCAGACATGAACCAAACAGAAAGTTGCAATCTTCTGAAGCTATGGTTGCATAGGATTCAGCATGCTGGTGGGAGAAAGACAAGCTCTGCTGGCAAAGTGGATTCAAGAAAGAACTACATGCTGAAACATGCCAGTGGAGTAGTGAAGGGGCCGGGTTAACATACAGACAAAGGCAAGGATTGGGAGGTGAGCTGCTCTGTTTGGAATCCTGGCTCTGCTGTTACCTGGAAATTGTGGGTACATCACTCAACCTCAGTTTCTTTATCAGTAAAAAAGGGACAGTGATGATAGCCACCCTCATTGGGTTGACATGAGAATGAAACGATCTAATACACAGAACATGTTTTACATACCTGGTTCAGGATAATCCCTTAAAAAAAAGAAAATCTTCCTCCCCCAATTAATATTCATATCAAAATGGATCTGCCTGACTCATCTTACTGACACAGCCCAACTTGGGGGGAATGAATGTGTTCTAAAACTTCAGTCATGGTAGAGATCAAAAGGCACCACTTTACCACTTTAAATTCACCTCCCTATTATTCAGGCAGAAAGCTCAAAACTGGACAAGTTTCTGTCTCTGGTAGAGTAGGCTAAGCAGGCAGCTGGGAGATGCTGACACACTGTGCTCAGCCCATTACTTACAGTCATACTCCTGTACTCGTCTTCAAACATGTCTAAAAAAATTTCTTCTCCCTAAAAAGAAAGGAAGGGAGAACAGAGAAGATTATTCACTTTTTTTTTTCCATAAACAACAAAGTATTATACACTCTACTTCATGGCTTTTGGAGTCATCTGTTTCTTGTTAGTGAGTTCTCGTAAATCACCAGGAAGTAAAATATACATGTGAACATGAATACACACGCTTGAATGAAAGACCAAATATTATATTGCACCACTCAACATTTTCCTCCTTTTTTTAAAAAAGCATATGGAGCTAAGACTTTTTCTGTTAAAGCAGTTAATTAAAAATAACACTTAGGTGTAATTAAAATTTAGAAAAGGTTAACATTTCAAGCATTAACATCATCTCTTTGTCCAGAATGGTTATAGAAATAGGAAATCTTGGTTAGGTTGCCTTGTTAAAAAATACAAGGTTCC
>PVIY010055788.1:0-13584 GCA_004026745.1 Myrmecophaga tridactyla | reverse complement strand
TGCTCTCAATAATGGATAGAACATCCAGTCAGAAGATCAATAAGGAAGTTCAAGAATTGCATTATATACTAACCAACTAGACCTAACAGGTATCTACAGAACACTTCAGCAAATAACAATAAAATGCACATTCTTCTTTTTTTTTTTTAATTTGCATATGGGCAGGAGGCACCAGGGATCGAACTCCAGACCTCCAGCACGGCAGGTCGGAGCTCTGCCTGCTGAGCCACGGCAGCCGCCCATGCACATTCTTCTTAAGTATACATAGATCATTCTGTTGGATAGACCAAATATTGGGTCACAAAACAAATCTCAATAAAAAGCATTAAACTCATATAATGTATATTTCCTGATCATAATGGGATGAAGCTAGAATTCAGAAACAGAGGGAAAAATGGAAAATTTACAAATAGGTGGAAATTAAGCCACTTATTGTTAATTAACCAATGGGTTAAAGAAGAAATCACAACATATTAGGAAATATCTTGTCATGAATGAAAATGAAAATAAAACATACCAAAACTTATGGGATGCAGTAAAGGCACTGTTGAGGGGGAAATTTATACTTCTAAGTGCTTACCTTAAAAATTAAAAAAAGTCTTCAACTCAGAAACCAAACCTTAAAACTGGAAGAACTAGAGATAGAAGAGCAAACTAAACCCAAAGTGTGTAAAATAAAGGAAGTAGCAAAAATTATATTAGGGATAAATGAAGTAGAACAAACAAACAATAGAACAACAAAACCAAAAGTTGGTTCAGTGAAAACATTAATAAAATTGATAAGACCTTTAGCTAGACAATGAAAAAAAGAAAGAGGGTACAAATAATGTAAATCATAAATGAAAAGAGGGACGCAGCTACCCACTCCACTGAAATAAAAAAGACTATAAGAGGGTATGATGAAAAACTGTAAGCCAATAATTTAGATAATTTAGGTGCAAGTGAACAAATCTTACAAACACAATCTTCCTACAATGACTCAGGATCTTAGCAAACCAATTCCTAGAAAAGAGATTAAATCAGTAATCAAAGCCTTCAAAAAAAGAAAAGCCCAGCACCAGATGGCTTCAAAGGGACATTCTGCCAAACACTCCAAAAAGACTAAACTACATCTGCTCAAACTCATCCTAAATTTCAAGAGGAGGGAATACTCCCTTATTTTAGAGGCCAACATCACCCTCAAACCAAAGCCAGATAATGATATGCCAAGAAAAGAAAACTACAGACCAATATCTCTTTTGCCTGTAGATGCAAATATCCTCAAGAAAATACTAGCAAACCAAATACAACAGCATATTCAGTGAATTATATTGCATGATCAAGTGGGATTTATCCCTGGTCTGCAAGTTTGTTCAACATAAGAAAATCAATTAATGTAATATACCACCTTAATAGAAGAATGAAGAATTAAAACCACATGATAATCACAATAGATGCAGAAAAGTTATTTGACAAAACACTACACCCTTTCTTGATAAAAGCACTTATAACATTAGGATTAGAAGGAAATTTTCTGAACACGATACAGGGCATATGTGAAAAGCACAGAGGTTAACAATGTGAAAAGCACAGAGGTTAACATTCCACTTAATGGTAAAAGACTAAAAGCCATACCACTGAGATCAGGAACAAGACAAGGATGCTCACTGTCACCATTGTCATTCAACAATATATTGGAAGTTCTTGCCAGAGCAATTTGCAAGAAAAATAAATAAAAGTCATCTAAATTTGAATGGAAGGAGCATAATTTTCCCTATATGCAGATTCTGTGGTTCTATATACATAAAATTCTAAAAACTCCATAACAAAGCTCCTAGAACTTAAAACTGAATTCAGAGTGTCAGGGTACAAGTTCAACACCCCCAAAACAGTACTGTTTCTACATACCAGTAATTAACAATCAGAATTAGAAATCAGAAAAAAGTCCATTCACAATAACAACCAAAAGCATCAAATATTTAGGAATAGATCTAACCAAGGTTGCAAATGACTTGTACATAAAACTGCAAAACATGGCTAAAAGAAAGTAAAGTAGACCTAAATATGGAAGGATATTCCATGAAAATGTATTGGAAGACCAAATATTGTTAATATGTCAATCCAAACGAATTTAGAAATTCAATGTATTCCCAATCAAATTCCAAAAACTTTATTTGAAGAAGTGGAAAAGCCAATCATCAAATTTGTTTGGCAGGGTAAGGGGCCCTGAATAAATTAAGCCACCTTGAAAAAAAATAATTTTTTGTTATTTAACGTAAAACTTATTACAAAGCAATTGTAATCAAAACAGCATGGTACCAGCACATGGACAGACATACATGGATGGAATATGATTGAAAGCTCAGAAATCAACCCTCTACATTTGTGGCTGTCTGGTTGTTTTTTTTTTTTTTTTTTTTTGTTATTGTTGCTTCAAGGTGGCAAAGACCACAGAATGGGGAAAGAATAGTCTCTTAGACAAATAATGTTGGGAAAACGGAATCTCCATTTGCAAAATAAGGACGATCTCTACCTCATACTGCATACAAAAATTAGCTCAACATGACCAAAAACCTTAATATAGGAGCTAAACATACATACTATAGGAGAAAACCTAGGGAATCATCTTCAGGACCTTATGTTAGGCAATGGTTTCTTAGACTTTACTCCCAAAGCACAAGCAACAATAACAAAAACAAAAAAACATATTTAATTGGGGACCTCATCAAAATGAAAATTTTTGATCCTCAAAGGACTTTATCTTGAAAGTAAAATGACAGTCTTAACAATGGGAGAAAATACTTGGATACCACGTATCTGGTAAAGGTTTGATATTCAGAATATATAAAAAAAAACCTTCAACTTATCAGAAACACAGACAACCCAGTTAAAAATGGGCTAAAGACATGAGCAGACATCTCTCCCAAAACAGATAGATAAATGGTCAAAAAGCACATGGAAGCATGTTCAACATTATGAGCCATCAGGAAAACACATATCAAAACACAATGAAAATACCATTTCATACCCATTAGAATGATGCTATTAAAAAAAAAAAGAAACTAATAAAAGTGTTGGACAGGATGTGGAGAAATATTAACACTTGTTAATTGTTGGTGCAAAGTAGTGCATCCGCTGTGGAAGACGGTTTTGGCAGTTCCTTAGAAAGATAAGTATAGAGCTACTACATGACTGAGTAATCCCACCACTAGGTATATACTCAAAAGAAGTGAAAGCAGGGACTAGAACAGATATTTTCACACTGTGGTTGAAAGAAATATTATTCACAATTGCCAAAAGATGGAAGTAATTCAAGTGTCCATCAACCAATGAATGAATAAAGTGTGGTATATACCTGCAGCGGAATATTATTCAGCCATAAAAAGGAATGAAGTCCTTATATGTGCAGCAATATGAATGAACTTTGAAGGCATATTGAGCTAAATAAGTCAGACACAAAAGGACAAATATTGTATGATCACACATGTTTGAAACAATTAGGATAAGCAAATTGATATAGTCATTATATAGAATATAGTTGACCAAGGAATTGGGGTGGGGGAAAGGGATAGGGAATGGGAACTTAACACTTAAAATATAATGGTTCTTATTTGGAATGATGGAATTCTTTTGGTATGGGTTGGCTGTTATGGTAGTACAACACTGAGTATACAATTATTAGCACAGAAATTTTATATATATATATATATGATTATCATGAAAAGGGGAATTGTTAGATTGTATATATGTATAAAATTAAAATCAATGGAACTATACTACAGCAATAGTAAACGCTAACCTAAATCATGGTTAGGTTGCACTATTGCATGGTTAATTAACAGTACAAGTATAAAACTGTGCTATCTTCAATTGTAACAAATGTTCTATACCAATGCAAGGTGTTGGTGGTGGGGTGGTACATGGAAATCCTGTATTTTATGCATGGTTATTCTGTAAACCCACATCTTCTCTAATAAAAAATATTAATCAAAATTATCCTTCAAATAACTGATACTGTAATTCTGTTGTTCTGATTATTTTCTTCTGATAGGTATGGAGGAAATTTGTACTCAATAAGAATTCAAAGTAGAAGTTGGGAATGTGATACTCAGAACAACTGTTTCCTGAAAAGTGGTGACATAATTTCTTATGCTGGATGTGCTGATATGAATCATGTGCTTATCTTGTTTAAAGACTCTCAAAGACAAGCACAGTGTGCAGACCCACTTTGTACTCAATCAGATTTAAGATGAATCTTAAACACAGAAGGATTGAGATGAAGGTCCAAGTACAACAACATCAAAGCATACCTTAATATCCAAATCTAGGGTATAAGGAAATAGCCAGATAGAAATAAAATATGATGATGGGAAATAGAAATATTTTTAAAGTTTGCTAATAATGGTATAACAAACACCAAAGTTGTTGGCTTGCACAAGAGAAATTTATATTTTGACGTATTTGAAAGATAGTAGTCCAAAATCAAGATGTTTGCAGGCCATTCATTCTCTGAATACTGTAGTTTTCTAGTGGTGATTTTCAGGCAATCCACAATTCAATCTCTGCCTCTAATGCATAATGATGTTTCTCCTGTCTCCTTAAGTCCTACTATTCTCTCCAAGTTTCCTTTATTTAAGACTTCAGGCATAGTGAACTAAGGCCACCCTCATTCAATTTTGACCTCTTCTTAAGTAATACAATCTTAATTATCCTATTTAGAAATGCAGTTTCATAGTCTCAGCCTGATTTAGTTTGGCTTCATCTTAACTAATAACATCTTCAAAGATCCAATTTATATGTTGATTCATAGCCATAGTCATGAGAGTTAGGAATAGAACATGACCCTGTGGTGCACACAATCCAAACAATAGCAAATATTCTGTGATCTTTTCATTAGCATATGATCTAATATTTTAATATGAACAGGTTCCAAACCTGGTGTCAGAGGTAATACATTCATCAAAACAGGTTTCATTTAGAAATAAGTGTTCCATTGGCTTTTAACTTTTTGTGAAGAATCCAAAATTACGTGAGGAGGAAGCAATCAAATATGTACACTTGGAAGATTAGATTTAAATTGTGTGAGAAATATGTGGAGAGAGAGCAAATCAAAATGAAAAAGGAGTAAGGTTTTGTCGTGGAATTTGGTGTGCATATTGTGTATGAGAGGCAGTGTAACAATATTGCTTCTTCTTTCCAAAGAATTGATCATTATGATTGGTCTTTTAAGTTACATCAGTCTATTGGGACAGAAACTGTACACAGGTTTCTCTCTATACCAGCATTCATGTTGAAAAATGATAGTGAAATAATCAAGAAAGTAAATCATGTTTGAAAAGATTAATTTTATTAAAAGTATTACTTAGATTCCAAAGGAAGCATTTAGGTGCATTTAAAAACTATTCTTTATGATCTTGTACATGGAACCAAAAAAGATGATATCTGTAGTTCTTTCCTGATAGACCAGGGTAGAATTTTGCGATTTTTCATTTACTAGATGGGATGAGCAAAATCAGCAGCAGGTTCTTCACAGGTGTATAATTTCAATTGTCCCAGTAGCTTTAATATCTTTTTCAGTAGAATCCGCATGGCCAGTATCTTCCATACCAAGTTGGGCGGTAGCAGCTGTATCCATAACCACCATAGCCACCATAGCCACGATAGCCACAGCCATAGCCCAGGCCACCATAGCTCCAGCCCAGGCCACCATAGCCACAGCCCAGGCCTCCACAGTAGTCACCATAATAGATCATGGTGTCAGGAGTTGGTGGTTCAAGTGTAGGAGAGGAAGAGATTGTCCTGAATTTGATAGTGCTGACTTCTTCACAAGACCTTTTATACTTCCTCTGTGGTAGGTGTGTCAAATCACAGGCAATGTTGCCCTCGTAACAAATTTTTTTTGCATTAACCACACAAACCACCAAACCCTCATGAATCTCTTAGGTCACTGGGTATTGTGAAGGTTTCATAGCTAAGATTATTGTGTGCTCTTGCATCAAGATTTTCGCAATTCAACCAGTTGATATGAATGCCACATTTCTTGACCTGCTTTAAAGCTCTCACTCATTGAGAGCTTACAATTCCATGTTGGGAGTCCATGATCACAGAAACTAGGCAATCCACAAATGATTGAATTTTTTGCTGTTGTTGTTTAATAATATCCTCAAGTACATAGACGTGTTGTGAAATAGGAACTCTCTTTGGATTCATAAAAATGTTTTATAGATAGCTACCATTACCATCCTAATTACAGACAGTATTGCAACTAGACCAAAGATATAATACTTTATTATGTTTAATGTCACATATCAAAAATGGCAGAATTAAGATTTGAACCAGAGAACTGATTTCAGAAGTTTTATTTTTAACTATTATGTTCTAGTGGCTAACCAGGAAGTAATTTCACAGAGAACATAAGTTTAGAGAGATATTTGACTTATTTAATTCAGCTCTGAACTTAATTTGTATAAAAATATTTACCATTATTAATGTTTCCCCTAATCTGAAATATTTTGTCAAGAATGCCTAGTTTCTGGGCGGCTGCCGTGGCTCAGCAGGAGCTCCGACCTGCCGTGCTGGAGGTCTGGAGTTCGATCCCTGGTGCCTCCTGCCCATATGCAAAAACTTAAAAAAAAGAAAAAAAAAAGAATGCCTAGTTTCTTGGTGCAAATCTACTAATTCCTATGAAAATATATCTTGGCCATACTTATTTTTTACAATAAAGACCTGCCTATCAACACCTAAGCAGAACACAAATACCTTGAAAATTTAAACAAAATTATTTTATGAAATGAGATTTTCATAAAATAAAATAAGTAAATTGAAATTTCACCTTGAATCTAACACTGGATTCAGAATCTAAATTTTTAACCATAGGGAAAATATTTAGTGTTTTTACAAGTGTGGTAAAAATAATCATTGCTGTGAGAAAAAAAAAAAAGTCTAATTTTCACTCATGACTGTTATTCCAGAATTTCAAACTATTGGCTTTTCATAAGGAATAACATGAAGCTCAGTGGTATCTTTCTTTTGATTTTAGTAGTAAGCTACCAGTAATGTAAAAATGAGGAGAAATTGTAAAAGGAAATACGTAGTTTTCGAGCACAAAAAAACTCTAAGCCAAGTTAGTCTACCATGACCTGTTTAATGTTAATAAAACAAAGAAAAATTATAGGTTGGATGGAACAGATCATATTTAATCTAGTGAAAATGCTTCTTTCTGCCATAAAAATTGGTCATAAAAGATTAATTTGAAGATCTAGTATGAGTAGAGCTTTGTAGATGAGACAATTGATTCTCATCAATTGGCCCCCAATTGGTTCAGATGAGGCTAAACAAAGGAAATATCTTTAATGCCTCTGGCGCGATGTCCTAAAACCTGGAGAGAACAAACTACTCAGTTTCAGCAAATTAGTAGATAGCATGGCAAGTCTGGTGGGTGGGTATACCAACTACATTGAGGACATATAACAAGTCCTCTGCAGGTGAACAGTCCAAAATGAAGTCACTACACTTCTTTCTACACAGGGACAACCTCAGCAGCCAAAATCCTATATGGAACTACTGTGCAAAATAATCTGATGGCAGCAGCTATGGATGCTGTGGCTAAAGAGGCCTGGGTTATTGCTGTGTTTCTTGCTATGCTGTGGTTTCTGCAGACTGGGTTGCATCTAGGGCTGTGGTTCTGGCTCTGGCCACTTGGGAGTAGTAGACTCGCACCATGGGAGACTCTCACTCTGCACCTGAACATCAAGTTTCATCAGTTAGAAGCCAGTATCTTCTGGGCCTCTTCATTCAGTGAGCTCCACTCAGACTTCTCTGAATTTGTTTCCTGAGGCATGAGCTCTTGTGAAATTCCCATCAAGACTTCCCAGTTCTTTCCTTTCATTAGGATGTTGGTGTTGTAGTAACTGCCTTGATGATTTTCTTGCAGGAGTTTGTTTCTCTGATGATCTAATATACTTCTATAATCTGGCAGAGAAATCCTGAGTTTCTTTTCAATCATTTAACGTGTAATATTACTTCCTGACTATTTTGTTTGTTTGTAAGAAAGATGACAATTGCTTTTTTATGAGTTATTTTATCCTACTATTGCTAGCCTTGTGTCTTAACTTGCTTTCGACAAGTTCAATTGTCTTAAAATAAGTTTTTTAAACTTCACTTTCCTCCTTTGCTACTGAGTGAATAATATCTCATGCTGTGTAAATCTCAACAGTAAATAAAGTTTTATTTTTTAATTGGGTTATGGGTTGCCTTGCACATAGTAAATAATATAAGACAAGTTTAATTTCCCTAGACTTTCATATGTATTATATCTTGTAGAATAAATGAATGCTGTTACCATAGGCTTCTCTTACCTTTTTTTTTCTAAAGGTACTATTTCTAATTTACAACCTATGGTCATTTATTACTTTCTCAGGTATTCTAGGACCCATATGTTGAGCCATAATATTTGGATCAAAACACTATTTCAGGTATCTACTGGCAAGATTTACTATTTCACCAGGTTGCATTTTAAATTGTCAGATGAAACTATGGTCACATTTGAGGCTTAGCTGGAATGTATCTGGTTTCAAGCTCATGTAGTTGTTATCAGAATTCAATTTATTTATTGCAGCTATAGAGATGAGGGGCTCTTTTTTTTTTTTTTTTTGCAGAATATTGGCTGGAGGCCCTTGTCCACTTTCCTCTGGAGGCCACTGTCAGGTCTAAGTGGCTGCCCATAATTCTTTGCAGAGTAAGTTTCCATAGTTGTGTCTCAAAGACAGCAAGGGAAGGAGAAAATTCCAGCACAATGGGTTCTGCAATTTAATGTAACAGTAATCACTTACATGAATGATATAGCCTTGCCATATTCTGTTGGCTAGAAGCAAGTCGGAGACCTTAATTCCCTAAGAATCACCACAGGATACTATTCTCAGAAGGCAAGGTTCATGAAGGTGTGGGAAGTCAATCCATTACACATTCAATATTGGGCTTATTTCATCTTAGGATGTAGGGAGTCGCCTTCATTCGCAAAACTCTGAAACAATTTTTGAATGTGTGATGTATCTGTTTTTGATACATCAAAAACATATTTGTTTTTGGATGTTTTTGATACATCAGGTTTGTTAGAATTGTCCTGGTAAGTCATCTGGGCCTGGGTAGGTTTTTCTGTATGTTTGTGTGCCAAAATTTACTAATAATGTTCTCCAATTCTTCTAAGGAAATTGTTTCATTTATAATTTCATCTTCAATGGTGTGAATTTTGGTAACCTATTACCCTAGAAAAATTTCCATTTCTTGTAGATTTTCAAGTTTATATACCTAGATTTCTGCAAAATGTGATGCTAGCTAGTATTTATTGTCTCAATAATGCTTGTAGTTCTTATTTTGTATCTACTTCTCTCCCTTTTTGTTCTGACCAAGGTAGCAAGTAATGTAAATTTTGTTAATACCTTGAAATAACATCAATTTTACTCTTTAAAACAATATAGATTATATGTTTTCTATTTTCTACCTCATTGATTTCTCTTATTCTATTTATTATTTCCATCCGTGCATTTTCTTTGGCTTACTAGTTGTACTTTATGCAAACTTTTGAATGGAACATTAATTCTTTTTCATTCATTTTCACTGATTTTTCCTCTATGTACTACTTTACATTTTTGTTATGGAATATCTTAAGTACCATTAATTATTTTAAATTCTGTGATTTTATTTTGCTTGTCCTTTTGTGGTCAAATAATTTTAATAGAAGTGTTTTAAATTTTCCAGAGGAAATGGGTTTTATTTCCTTCTTATTCTTTATTCTTCTTAATTATTAATTTTGTTTCATGGGAACAAAGAGTAATTCTCCGGTATTTCTTCTTTACAAAATATACTATTTTGTATAATTTACAAAATATACTAGCATTTTCCTTGTGATCTAATAAATGATCAAGTTTTGAGGATGCTCTGTGAGAATCTGAGAAATTCTATTCTCTATTTTCAGTGTGTAGAGGTCAGTATGTAAACATAAGAGCTAGCGTTATTTTGCTTAGCTGTTCTTTCGCTATTTTCTACATGCTCTGTCTTGTTCTGAGGGTACTGTATTAAAGTACTTATTATTAGTTTGCTTTTAGCTAAGACTCAGATTTCTGTGTCTCTCTTTTTCTCTCTGTTTCTTTCTAACTCTATCTCTATTACTATATCTAATCTAAATATTCAGAAAGATAATGTTTAAATTGTATGGCACATAAATATTCACAAATGTATTATATCTCTTTTTATTTGCCTCTTTTAACTTGAAAAATTGCTGTTCTTAGTTCTGTTGAGTGCTTTTGCCTGTGTTCTGTTTATATCATAATTGTTACACACATTTTCTTATTGTGACTTTTGTCAGATACTTTTGTTCTTTTATTTTTGCATTATTATTATTATTTTTTTAATTTGCATGTGGGCAGGAGGCACCAGGGATCCAACTCCAGACCTCCAGCACGGCAGTCCGGAGCTCCGCCTGCTGAGCCATGGCAGCCGCCCTTATTTTTGCATTTTTAAATCATGTTGTTATAGGTATGTGCATATAGCCGTTGGGCTGTTCTATGAATTTTAGGTCTCTTTTACTTTCTTGAAAGCTTCATTGGATTTTAGTTTCAAATATTAGTTCTGTTCCCTTGGTTTGATTTCTTCTTCAAGGTTACCAATAGTCTACCACCCATTTCCACTATGTTCTGTCTCATATTTTATCAATCTTTTATTTCGTTTTCATTCTCTTGCCTGTTTTCCCTAGTCTTCTCAATTATAATTTATTCAAGTTTTATTTTTAGTTTAGTTTATTCTCCCTAATGTAACCCTTATGTATCTTATTCTTCATTTCATGTGTAATTTTTATTTTTCTTTTGATTGTTTTGTAAATTGAATCTCTTTTCATGTTTTTACATTTCCATTTATTTTCTTACTTTTTTAATTCTTAAATCAAGGTGACATTGCATATCCTCCCGTACCTGGCTGAGTATAATTAATTCCAAATTAAATTCCATTTTATTGTATTCCTTTGCCTCAATATTTTTTTTTCAGAAGAAATTTTCCTCAATGTGCATTGAATTCATTTTCTTTTTTTTTCCCGATATCTGTGTAGGCAGCTGTTAAACGTTTTCTTATTTATATATTGTGGCTATGGGGTGCTTTTTTATTTAGATGTTGTAGTTATGGGGTGATTTTACTTATTTATAAGTTGTGGTTGTGGGGTGTACCTACTTTAAGGAAACACTCTTTTCCCAATATAATAAAATCAAGACACTTTAGTGAATTTCTACAGGTTTGTTTTAGTGATGATGAAAATGATTGTATACCTTCCAATTTGCCTTATGTTCTTTGTCTCTGGGGCACAAGACTATTCATTTTTTTACCATTCATATCATAACCCCAGATCAAAAGAGTGCTTCTCCTTTTTATATAATTTTTCCTTCCTAGAAGCTATGAGTTTTGACAAATGCCCTAAAAATCATTCATATTTTTAAGTTTCTTCCCAATCATCTATTCATTTTTGTCTCATCTACCAAGATACTTCTATTGGAGTATTTTAGACTCTTAGAATTAGCCTTTCTGTCAGAGTTTCTAGGTAAACCTGAGACCTTCTTGTTAGCTGCCCTGTATTCTTCCCTAAAGTTTTTCTTTTCACTGCATTTATTCACTCTGCCTGTGCACAGCGGGATATGGACAGTACAAAAGTATGAGAGGTAGTGTGCTGGATGTGTTCATTAACTTTGTTGAGGTTAGGCATATTCTGACTTTTGTGATGGTTGTGGATTTCATGTAGTTTTGTTTTTTACTGTTCTTATTCAGGATTGTTTTGGAAAACAATTTAGAAGACAGACTGCTAGGTTGCTGCTATTTTCTTAAATTACTCAGGTGTCTGCTACATAAATATTTAAAAGAATTCACCAGTGAGGGCATATGAGCCCAGAGATTTCTTTGTGGAAAGTTTTTTGTTTTCTATCCATAAAATATAGGCGAGAGGTTCCAAGATGGCAGCTTAGTGAGTTGTGGGACTTAGGTCATCCTCCGGAACAGATAGTAAGTCGCCAGAAACAGTATGGAACAACTTCTGGGGCCACATTAGTGACAGGACACACAGTGTACACCAGTCTGGACAAGCTGGACCAGCTGCTATCCCACCCAGAACCATGAGTCCCCCAAGCCGTGGAAGCCGGTGCCCCTCCCCCATAGGCTAGTTCCCAGAGGGGAAGGACAGAGACTTTATTAGCAGCAAGGGGTTGAACTCAACCAAGCTCAATTGTGGAATTAATTAACAAATCTGACTACTAAAAATAGGTCCCAAGCTCAGCTAAACCTTGAAAAAATGGCCACCGCAGAGCCAGGTATCCAGAGAGCTGTTAAATAAAAGACCTGAATAGTAATTATCTGGATTCACACCTGCATTGAGGAAGAGGATATTTTATGTCCCTTTCTGTCACTGTGAGCTAGCCAGGGGCAAGACTACATGGCAGAAAAGGGTGGCGGTCACTGGTAGAGAGCGATGTACTGTAATTTGTAGCAGTTTATCAGCCTGTTTCTCCCACTCTTCCCTGAAGACTGTACAGTGTTCTTTGGGCCTCCAAAGTTTCAAAATAGTTGTTTCAGACAGTTCTTGCCTATTTAATAGTTGCTTCAGTCAAATGATTTAGTCCTGAAACCCTCACTCCATCATCTTTCCTCAATCACTATAAATTATTTTCTGGTACATTTCATTCCTTTGTAGATATCCATGTTTCTTCTGTCTTGATCATTTTCCTTATTTCAGAGTAATTTCTACTATTTATTTTTAGTGCAACTCTGCTGGCCATGAGTTCTGCCAAGGTTGATTTTCTGAAGATTTCATTTCAGTTTCTATTTTGGGTGATTAATATCACCAAGATTGCCTAAAATGGATTCTAGGCTGAAGTTATTTTCAATCTATCCTCAAAATGTCATTAGATATTATTTTGGACTACATTCTATTTTTTTGATTTGTAGATTGTGTGTATAATTTTGTAAGCATTCTCTAGCTGCTTTTAAGCTGTTCTCTTTGTATTTTACTCAGAGCAGTGAGAATATGAATACATGTGGTTTTAATTGTATTTTTCAAGCTTCACATTGTATAGCATTAGCATATATTTATCATGAAATTTTGGAAAAATATTTTGTTATTTTCTCTCATAAATTGATACTCTATCATGCTTTCTGGTTTATAGGAATTATATTTGATATTTCAGCATTGGAATTGCTGCAATGATATATCTTTTTGAAGTATCTGATTTTAATGAAGGTATATGTAACACTTGGACCATTTTGATCTTCCTGAGCTCTAATTTGTGAAGAGTGGTGTTTTGTGAAAGCAGATTTTCACTTAGAGGAGACAACTTCAGTGTTATATTTAAGATGAACATTTGAATGCATTGCATAGATGTCCTTTTCTTATCTTTCATGGATTTAGCTGGTAAAGGCAAGATGTTGTGTTGTAAACAAAAAGGGAGCCCAACAAATTCTCTCATTCAGTGAAACCCAGCATCAGACAAATATTTGCTAAGTAACACTAAAATAATAAATAATATGGCATACACAAATGTACCCTTGAGTTGATGTAAGGTTTTTATCTTTTACTGA
>PVIY010055787.1:0-13585 GCA_004026745.1 Myrmecophaga tridactyla | reverse complement strand
TCACCTCTTTGAAGATACTTGACAGTTGTTTTAACATCTTTATCTAGTAAATTCAATGTCTGGGCTTCTTCAGGAATAGTTTCTATTGATAATTTTTATTATTTAAATGGTTGTTTTAATTAGAGAAGTTTTAGTTTTATAGAAAAATCACATAAAAAATACAGTGCCCCCATATACCCCTCCCAATTATTAACACTTTATATTAGTGTGGTACCTTTGTTACAGTTGATGAAAGAGTATTATAATTGTACTAGTAACATAGTCTGTAGTTTATATTAGATGTATTTTCCCCATATGCCACCCTATAATTCACACCTTGCATTAGTGTGGTACATTTGTTATTCATGAAAGAACATTTGATAACTGTACTATTAAGTATAGTACATCATATATAATAGGGTTCACTGTGCTGTACAGTCCTTTGTTTTATCTTTTAATTTTTATTGTAGTAGCATATATGACTTAAAAATTTCCTGTTTTAACCACATTCATACATATAATTCAATGTTGTTAATTACATTCACAATGTTGTATTACTATAACTACATCCATTTCCAAAACTTTGCAATCCACCCAAACAGAACTTCTGTACAAATTAAGCATTATCTCCCCAATCCCTACCCTCAACCCAGCCTCCTACTAACCCATATTCTAGATTCTAACTCTACGAGTTTTCTTATTCTAAATATTTTATATAAGTGAGATCATACAGTATTTGTCCTAGTGTGTCTGGTTTATTTCACCACACATAACATCTTCAAGGTTCATACATGTCATTGCATGAACTAGAACTTCATTCCTACTTAATGCTAAATAATATTATATATATATTCCACATATATTTATCCACTCCTCTGTTGGTGAATGCTTGGGTTGCTTGCACCTTTTTGGCAGTTATGAGTGATGCCGCTATAAACATCAGTGTGCAAATATCTGTTGATCCAAACGTATACCAGGCATAAATTCCACTTGATCATGGTATGTGATTCTTTTAATATGCTGGTGGATTTTGTTTGCTAGTATTTTGTTGAGAATTTTTGCATCTATATTTATTTTAGTTTGCTAGCTTGCTGAAAACAGATACCATGGAATGTGTTGGCTTTTAACAATGGGACTTAATTAGCTAACAGTTTGAGGCTGAGAAGCATATCCAAGTCAAAGCCTCATCAAGGCAATACTTTCTTCCTGAAGATGTTTGCCAGTGATCCTGTGCCACTTGGCAAGGCATATGGCAGCAGTTGCTGGTCTCTCCCTTCTCTTCCAGGTTTCACTGGTTTCAGCTACTTATTTCCATGGCTTTCACTCTGTTTGAATTTCATTCTCTTCTAAAGGACTCCAGTAAAAGAATTAAGACCTACTCTGGGTCACACTTTAACTGAAGTAACCTCATCTAAAGGTCCTACTTACAGATGATTGAATAACTATAGAGCTTTTAAGGAGTGACCCTATAACTATGCAAACCTTGTGACTGCACTCCCTTTAACTTTAACCACTGTATGGGAGATGAGTAAGAAAAAAATTTTAAAATAAATAATGTGGGGAGGGAGGTATGGGATGTTTTGGGTGTTCCTTTTTACTTTTATTCTATTTTTGGAGCAATGAAAATGTCCAAAAATCCATTTTGATGATGAATGCATAGTTATATGATGATATGTGAATTACTGATTGTACAATTCAGATGATTATGTGGTATCTGAATGTATAGTATATCTCAATAAAATTGCATTAAAAAGGGTTGCATGGGTAGTTCAGTGATAGAATGCTTGCCTGCCATGTGGGAGACCTATGTTTGATTCCTGGCCCATACAGTCAAAAAAAAAAATCAACAATGGTGCTCCAATAATGGGATATACACATGGTAAAAGAATGAAATGTGATTTCCACTGCACAGCATACAAAAGAATTGCATTTTAAAAAGTTCCTACTTACAGCAGCTTTAGACCCAAGGGAATGAATTTATTTTAAAAATATGCTTTTCTGGGGGATATAGGGTATCAAAATACCACAGTATTCATAAGAAATATTGGTTTGTAGTTTTCTTTTCTTATGGTATCATTATCTGGCTTCGTTATGAGGGTGGTGTTGCCTCATAGAATGAATTAGGAAATGTACTCTCCTCTTTAATTTTTTAGAAGAGTTTCAGCAGAATTGCAGTTAAGCATTGTTGGAATGTTTGACAGAAGTCCCCTGGGAAGCCAAGCGGTTCTGGGCTTTATTAAGGGCATATTTTGGAGTACTAATTGAATTGCTTTACTAGTAATTGGTTTGTTAACAGCTATTTCTTCTTGAGTCAATGTAAATATTTTGTGTGTTTGTAAGAATTTGTCAGATTATCTAATTTATTGGTATATAGTTCATAGTATTCTCTTACAGTCCTTTTTATTTCAGTGGAATTGCTAGTAATGTCCCCCTTTTCATTTCTGATTTTAGTTGTTTCATTTTATGATCTAGCTAAAGGTTTGTCAACATTATTGATTTTTCAAACAACCAACTTTTTTTTGTTAATTCAATTTTTTTTTTATCTGTTTCATTTATCTCCACTCTTTGTTGTTTCCTTCCTTCTACTAGCTTTGGGATTAATTGGCTCTCCTTTTTCTAGTTCTTCTTCATTGTGAATAGGCCTCTGATTTGAAGTTTTTATTCTTTTTTAATGTCAGCATTTAGAGCAAAACATTTCTTTCTCAGAACTGCCTTTGCTGTATCCATAATTTTGGTATGTAGTATTTTCATTTTCATTTATCTCAACCTATTTCTTAATATTCCTTTTTTACCCATTGGTTGTTTGAGCATATTGTTTAATTTCCACATATTTGCAAATTTTACCTTTCTCTCTCATTATTGATTTCTAGCTTCATTCCATCATCATCAGAGAATATATATTGTATGATTCCAATATTTTTGAATTTATTGAGACCTGTTTTGTGACCTAACATATGGTCTATCTTTGAGAATGATCCATATGCACTTAAGAAGAATATACATTCTGTTTTTACTGGGTGAAGTGTTTTATACATGTTTGTTAGGTCTAGTTGATTTAAAGTATCATTCAAGTCTTGTATTTTCTTATTGATCTTCTCACTAGATAGCCTATCCATTATTGAAAATGGTATACTAAAATCTTCTACTATTAAAGAAACATCAATTTCCCCCTTTTAATCAGTCAGTATTTGCTTCCTATATTGTGGAGCTCTGCTGTTAAGTGCATATTCAATTATAATCTTTACATCTTGTTGAATTGTCCCCTTTATCAATATATAATGTTATCTTTTACCCTCATAACTGTTTTTAATTTAAAGTATATTTTATCTGATATTAGTATAGCCCCATCCTCTATTAGTTACTACTTGCATAGTATTATTTTTACCATCTGTTCAATTTCAACCTACTTGTATATTTGAATTTAAGGTTTGTTTCTTATAGACATCATATAATTAGATCATGTTTTTTAATTCATTCTGTGAAGCCCTGCCTTTTGGCTGGAGAGCTTAATCCATTTACAGTTAAAGTGACTACTGATAATGAAGGACTTCCTTCTGCTACTTTGCTATTTAGCCTTTGTATGTCATATAACTTTTATGTCCATCAATTCTTCCATTAATTCCTATTTTTATATTTATCTGATTTTTTGTGTTGTACCATATTAAGTGTCTTCTCTTTTGTATCTTGATATATTTTCCCTCTATTTTCCATGTGGTTACCATGGGTCTAATATTTAAGATAATAAGTCTATAGCAATCTTATTTTGTCTAACAACTTAACTCAGTTTTATACAACTATGCTTTTCCTATTGCAGTCCATCTTCCCACCTTTTTTGCACTTACATATTTTTTTGTTAACACTTATATCTTTGTACAATTTATGTCCAAAGCCATAGCCTTATTCATTCCTTTTTATGTATTTGCTTTTCAGCACCTTAGGAAATAAAAAGTGGGGCTACATACCCACCAAACAATGCTTTACAATAATAATGGTATTTATAAAACTGACATGGTTACCTTTACTACAGGTCTTTATTTCTTCATGCCACTTTGAACCACTGTCTGGGGTCCTTTCCTTTCAGTCTGAAGAACTCCTTTTATTATTGTTTGTAGGGCAGGTCAAGTGGTGATGATCTCCCCTAGCTTTTGCTAGTTTGAGAATGTCTTAAATCTCTCCCTCATTTTTGAAAGAAAATTCCACTGGATATAAAATCCTTAGTTGGCAGTTGTTTTCTTCCAGCACTTTATGTATTTCAACTCACTTCCTTCTTGCCTCCATAGTTACTCATTAGAAGTTGACATTATTAGGACTCCCTTGTACAATAGCATATTGCTTTTCTCCTGAGGCTTCCAGAACTCTCTCTTTGTCTTTTCTATTTGATAGTGTGATCAATATATGATCGGGCATGTTTCCTACATTTTAATTCTGTTTAGTTTCCTCTGAAATTCATAGATGTGCATATTCACATCTTTTGCTAAGTTTGGGAACTTCTCTATCATTATTTCATTGAATTTTATTTCTTCCCCTTCTCTCTTTCTTCTCCTTCTGTATGCATTCTCCCAGAATGCATACATATTGGTATGCTTGATGTTATCTCAGATGTATCAGGCTATCTTCAGATTTTATAATTCACTTTTCTCTCTGCTCCTCAGCTTGATTAATTTAAAATGTCTCGTCTTTGTGTTCACTAATTCTTTCTTCTGCCAGCTCCAATCTTCTCTTTTTTATGCATGTATTTGTTTTATTATTCACCAGCCCATACACCAGATAAAGGGAGTGTCAGTCACAATGTTTTACAATCACAGTCAGATGATAAATGTTACATAGTTATGCAATCAGTGTCAAAAATCATGGCTACTGGATTATAGTTCAACAATTTCAGATATTTCTTTCTCACTGTTATGATACACTTCTGGCTATATATGCAACTAAAAAGAAATAGCTATATAATGGCCATTTTGGTTTCTTCATGCGGGACAGGGGTGTCAACCTTATAGGGTAGAGGAATGAAACTAGTTGATGTTATGGGAGAGAATGCTACCTCTGAGTTTCAGGATTTATCTGGGATAGGAACAATCCAGAGGCCTTAACCTTCTGAAAATATTAACTTACTAAGTAAAACATTTATAGAGTCTTAGCTAGAGCCCATGGTATTTTTAGAGTTTTCAGGAATATTGTTGGTTGGGGATTGGCATACTGTGGCAATTTTCAATATCTGGCTGAAGTTTGCATAAGAGTAACCTCCAAAATGACCACTAGACTTTATTTGAAACCTCTCAGCCACTGAAACTTTATTTTGTTTCATTTTTTCCCTCTTTTGGTCAAGAGGGCATTCTCAGTCCCATGATGCCAAGGTGAGGCTAATCCCTGGGAGTCATGTCTATGTTGCAGGGAGATTTATCACTCCTGGGAGATGAAAGGGAAGGTGTATTTTCAGAGTTGTCTTAGAAAGAGATGACACATCAGAGCCACAAAAGATGTTCTTTTAATTAGGCATAATTATAAGTGGCTTAGATTCACAATTGCAGAAATAAGTTTCATAAGGGCAAGCCTCAAGACCAAAGGATTGACTTATTAAATTGGGAGTCCCTAATGCTGGAGAGAATATCAGGAATTCCCTAGGTGGAGAAGTTTAATAGTTCTATATACTTTTTCTCCAAGCTTTAAAGGGATTTTGAAAATATGTTTAAATAATTTTCTGCTCAAATTACTCTGATTTTTTTTTGTGGGGGTGCATGGTCCTGGAATTGAACCCTCAAAATACTCTGGGATGTATCCAGGCATTACATTAATCTGTGCAGAGTAACATGATCTCCTCCCTATTCTAAGTCCAATGTAGTTAGGTTGTTTAACTGCACTAATCAGGCTGGGTAAAGTGCATAGTGTGCTACAGAAAATTTAAATTTTGGACAAAATAAACATCTTTTCCTTTGGTCTTACACAGAAGTTGGAGTTTTAAAATACAGACAACATCATCCTTTACTCTTATTCTGATTTACTTTGGTCCTAACAAGATCCACTCATTCATATCTCTAAATGAAGTTTAATCTCTTTTTCAGTGTCTTTAACTAAGTTGCTGTATGGATTAATGTTGACTTTCAGAGCTGCAGAACTCTAACTCTGAGTCACAGGTGTCATACAGATAACTAAAGTTCCATCTCATAGATGAGAGCATCTATTTCTGAACACTCAACTTAATTCCATTATCAGTGTATCTATGTTTATGCCAGTACCATGCTGTTTTGACCATTGTAGCTTTGTAATATACTTAAAATCAGATAGTGTGAGACTGCCACTTCATTTTCTTTCTCAAGATATTTTTTAGGTATTCAGGGCACCCAGCCCTTCCAAATAAATTTGATTATTGGATTTTCTATTTCTGCAAAGTAAGTTGTTGGGATTTTAATTGGCATTGCAATGAATCTATAAATCAATTGACACCTTAACTATATCCGTGAACACAGTATGCCCTTCCATTTATTTAAGTCTTCCTTGATTCATTTTAGCAATGTTTCATAGTTTTCTGTATGTAGGTCTTTTATATCCTTGGTTAAACTTATTCCTATTTATTTGATTCTTTTGGTTGCTATTGTAAATGGATATTTTTTCTGGAATTGCTCATCAGATTGGTCATTACTAGGGTACAGAAACATTCCTCATTTTGCATGCTGACCTTTATCCTACCACTTTGCTGTACTCATTTATTATCTCTGGTAACTTTGTTGTAGATTTTTCAGGATTTTCTACAAATAGGATCATGTAATCTGCAAATAGTGGAGGTTTTACTTCTTCCATTCAAATTTTATGCCTTTTATTTCTTTTTCTTGCCTAATTACTCTAGCTAGAACTTCCAGCACAATGTTGAATAACAATGATGACAGTGGATATCCCTATCATGTTCCTGATCTTAGAGGGAAAGCTTTCAGTTTTTCCCCATTGAGTGTTGATATTAGCTGTGGGCTTTTTATATATTCCTACTATCATGTTGAGGAAATTTTCTTCTATTTCTTTCCTTTGAAGTGTTTTCATTGAAGAAAAAAGGCTGAATTTTGTCAAATGCCTTTTCTGCATCAACTGAGATGATCATATGTTTTTGCCCCTTTGACTTATTGATGTGGTATATTACATTAATTGGTTTTCTTGTGTTGAAACACTATTGCATACCTGAAATAAAACCCATTTGGTCATGGTATATAATTCATTTAATTTGCTGCTGGATTTGATTTACAATCATTTTGTTGAGGATTTTTGCATCTATATTCATTAAAGAGATCAGTCTATAATTTTCTTTTCAAAAATATCTTTGTCTGGCTTTGGTATAAGGGTGATGTTGGCTTCATAGAATGAGTTAGGTAGCTTTCCATCTGCTTCAATTTTTTTGAAGAATTTTAGCAGCACTGGTACCACTTCTTTCTTGAATACTTGGTGGAATTCACATGAAGCCATTGGTCCTGGATAGTTCTTTCATTCTTTTTTTTTTTTTTGAAATTTTTGATGATGGATTCAATCTTTTTATGTGTGATTGATTTTTCAAGGTCTTCTGTTTCATTTTGAGTCAGTATTGTTTGTTCATGCTTTTCTAAGAAGCCGTCCTTTTAATTTAAGTTGTCTAGTTTGTTAGCATATAGCTGTTCATAGATTCCTCTCATTATCTCCTTTATTTCTTCATAGTCAGAAGTTATGTCCCCCTCCTATTTCTGATTTTATTTATTTGCATCTTCTCCATTTTTTAAAATCAGCCTAGCTAAAGGTCCATTGATTTTATTGATTTTCACAAAGAACCAACTTCTAATTTGTTGATTCTCTCTATTGCTTTTGTGTTCACAATTTCATTTATTTTCACTCTAATCTTTGCTACTTCTTTCCTTCTATTTGCTCTGTGGTTAGTTTGCTGTTATTTCTCTAGTTCCTCCAGGTAATCAGATAACTTCTTCATTTTTGCTCTTTCTTCTTTTTAAATATGGGCATTTAGGGCAATAAATTTCCCTCTCAGCACTGTCTTTGTTGTATCTCATAAGTTTTGATATGTTGTGCTCTCATTTTCATTTGCTTCAAAGATATTTATAGATTTCTCTTGCAGTTTCTTTCTTGATTTACTTGTTGTTTAAGTCTGTGTTTTTAGCTTTCATATATTTTTAAATTTTCTGGCCTTCTGCCTATTTTTGATTTCCAGCTTTATTCCATTATGATCTGAGAAAGTGTTTTGTGTAATTTCAATCTATTTTAATTTATTGAGACTTTCTTTGTGACCCAGCATATGGGTCATCCTGATGAATGATCAATTAGCACTTGGGAAAAATGTATCTCCTGCTGTTGTTGTGTGCAATGTTCTGTAAATGTCTTCTGAGTCTAGTTCATTTATCATAGTATTCAATATCTTAATTTCCTTATTGATCCTCTGTGTAGATGTTCTATCCATTGATGAGAGTGGTTTATTGAAGTCTCCAACTATTATTTTAAAGGTCTTGGTGAATTGCCCCTTTTATTAATACTTAGTGTTCTACTTTCTCTCTTTTAATTGTTCTACATTTGATTCTAATTTGTCTCATATTAGTATAGCTACTCCTGCTCTTTTATGGGTGTTGTTTGTGAGAAATATCTTTTTCCAACCTTTCACTTTTAACCTATTTTGTCCTTGGGTCTGAAGTGAGTCTCTTGTAGAAAGCACATAGATGGAACCTGTTTTGTATCCATTCTGCCAGTCTTTGTCTTTTGTTGGGGAGTTTAATCCATTAACATTTAATGTTATTACTGTAAAGTCAGTACTTTCTTCCACCATTTTGTCCTTTGGATTTTATATGCTATATCTTATTTTGTCTCTCTCTTTTTACCATTTAGTTATCTTTACTGTTAATCATCATTTACACACTCTTCTCCAAACCTCTCTCTCCTGTCTTATTTTATTTGCCTGTAGCTCCCTTTAGTATTTCTTGTAGAACAAGTCTCTTGTTCATGAACTCTCTCAGTGTCTGTTTATCTGTAGACATTTTTGCCAGATATAGAATTTTTCATTGGCCGTTTTTAGTATCTTAAATGTATCATATCACTGCCTTCTTGCCTCCATGGTTTCTGCTGAGAAATCCACACTTAATTTTATTGAGTGTCCCTTGTATATGATGGAATGCTTTTCTCTTGCTGCCTTCAGAATTCTCTCTTTGTCTTTGGCATTTGACAATCTGATTAGTAAGTATCTTGCAGTAGGTCTATTTGGATCTATTCTGTATGGGTGTGTTTCTTGGACCGGTAATTTTATGTCTTTCTTATGAGTTCAGAAATTTTCAGTGTTTATTTCCTCCATTATTCTTTCCTCCCCTTTTCTCTTCTCTTCTCTTTCTGGCATACCCTAACGTGTATATCCATACCCTTAATGTTGTCATTCAATTCCCTGGGACTCTGCTCATATTTTCCTCTCTTTTCCCTATCTGTTCTTTTGAATGTAGGATTTCAGATGTCCTGTCCTCTAGCTCACTAATCCTCTCTTCTGCCTCCATTGTGTTTTTCATTTTTTCTATTGTGCTTTCATTCCATAAGTTTTGCCTTTTGTTTTTTCAAAGTTTTCCTTTATGGTCACCCATTATCTTTTTTATATCCTTTATCCTTTTTGCTACATTTTCTATCAATTCATTGAATTGATGTATATTTGCTTGAAAATCTTTAAAAAGTTGTTTCAAATCCTGTGTCTTACTTCAAGTGTCAGTTTATTCCTTTGACTGGACCATATCTTTACACTTCCTAGTATGACTCATGATTTTTGCTGGTGTCTAGGCATCTGATTTTTCTTGATTGGTTTATTCTGGAGGTCATTTTATCTCTTTTGCCTTGGGTTTTCTTGCTGGCTGGCTTAATAAAAATAATATTAAAACTTTTAATTAGAAGTGGAATACAGAGTATAAAATGTTTGTATTCTTTTTACACAAATGCTTGAATAGTCTAAATTTAGATACTATATTCATCCACTTTCTAAATAAGTTGCATGTAACTAGAGGTGCTAAATTCTGTTACTTTTTTTTTACTAAATCCTCTAATGAGTGAAATGTTGGTGAAAACCTAGTAAGGTTATGTATGATTTTGTCTATGTAATATTTATTATAGATATTAAAATCATCATGTTTAAAACTAATTTAAGCATTTGCAGATAACATTTAGGCTCAATATTAGTTTATTAAAGTATCAAAGAATCTGATGCTTATGGCTCCAGGTTATAAAATTTATTCAAAACCTATTTGTCAAAATGTTGACACCAGAACAGAAGTCAACTTTACTTAATGAGACATAAAGCTAACCATGCTTATAGTACAAATTCTGTCCCATGGTTATTACTATTTTCAAGTTTTTCTCTTTATATGAAAACTTAAATATATTATAATTGATAGATTACCTTGTACATTTTTATTCTATAAACAGATGCCTTGGTAACTAGGTAGCATATTAAAGCCATAAATCAAGTCAGTATTTCTTATGCTAAAGGCCTATTATTATTCACTGATGGGGAAACATTTATATATGTGTATTACAGGGATGAGGTCAGCCAGAATAGATTTGAATTTTTTTTCTTCATGTTTTCATTCTTTTTTAACCTGACTAGGATTTGGGGATGGGAATATTGAATGTGGCAGGGAACAAGAATTTTATCAAAGTAAAAAGGTTCTTTTTACTTTACTGGGATTTATTCCTTGAAATACGTTTCTTTTCTTTTCTTAAAAAATGTAACTGGTTGGTGATAAGACATTTTCTTGAGTTTCAGCTCTCCTATCAGGAAGTTCTGCCCAAGGTGAATGCAGTGTGCAGGGTTTTCTCTGTATTTCTGGACTTCTGTCTTGCCCTAGCTTTTTGCTTGTTGGTTCTTTTGGAGTTTCCCTGTATACAAGAGTTTGCTCATCCCTTCTTTTTCCCAGGAGATAGACCTTACTTTCTCAGGTGTTTGAAGCTGGCAAGACTTTGCTCCAGAATTTCCACCTCTATAGGTTCTTATGCTCCTTTCATTGTCTCAAGCTGCTTTTGCCTACAGGGCAAATTCTGTGGGGAGGGATACACCAAAAAAGAGCTTCCTAAGTCAGTCTTTCCCAGCTGAAACAGAGTCAGGGACCTGCAAGGGAGGACAAATGGTCTATACAGTACCCTGAGGAGGAAATCAGGATTTGTGTCCAAAGTTTCTTCCACAGCACCCCAAGCTGACTTTCTTGGTCTGCTCAGTACATGCAGCCCTTCAACTAACTGCCCCATGCACCCCTGAGTAAGCACAGCATCTTTAAGACTACACCAGCACTTCCCACTCTGGGATGGTTTGAAACAATGGCAACTTCTGCCCTTGTCTAGGTGGGTTCAAACAATGGCTGCCACTGCTTTTGTCCAGGGTGGGTTGGAACAATGCCCTCAGAGCCAGGCCCCTAGAAATCTGAACTTACTAATCAAAAGCTGTGATCAGTGATCAGCTGTGCCCACCACTGGGCTTGTGGAAGAGAATTTCTACATCCATTTCTGTCATCAATGAGCTAGCAAGTGTCTGGGCCCCACTGTGGCCTGCCTTCAGAGTGGGTGATAGGTGCCAGTAGCCAATGTGAGGAGAGCAATTTACTGTATTTTACCATAATTCATCATTCTCTCAGCTTCCCTGGATGCTGTACAGTGTTCTTCTGGACTCCAGTGCTTCAAAGTAACTATTTCAGACAGTTTCTGTCTGTTTAATAGTTGTCATGGTGAAAGGACTTTGTCCTGGAGCTCCTTACTATTACTCTACCATCTTCCCACAATCTGCTCCATCTTGTGAATGTTCTTTTGGTAAAAACTGAATATTATAATGTGGTAACTCTGGAAAACAGTGTGTCTTCATTCACCAGTTGTGGTTGTTAGATTCAGATGTCAACTTGGTTGGGTGAAGGTGCCTATATCTATTGCTGTGGACAAGAGCCAATGGTATGTGAACCTCATCTGTTGCTGATTACATCTGCAGTTGGCTAGGAGGCGTGCCTGCTGCAATGAATGATGTTTGACTTAATTGGCTGGTGCTTAAATGAGAGAGCACAACGTAGCACAGCCCAAGCAGCTCAGCATATCTCATCTCAGCACTTGCAGCTCAACCCAGGCCTTTGGAGATGCAGAAAGAAATCACCCTGGGGAAAGTTGTTGGAACCCTGAGGCCTAGAGAGAAAGCCAGCAGAGATTACCCTGTGCCTTCCCATGTAAGAAAGAACCTCAGTTGAAAGTTAGCTGCCTTTCCTCTGAAGAACTAATGAAATAAATCCCCTTTTATTAAAAGCCAAGCCAATCCACTTCTGGTGTGTTGCATTCTGGCAGCTAGCAAACTAGAATACTAGTGTTTGATGCTTTTTTAAAAAATGTTTTTAATTGTGCAATATAACAAATATACAAAAAAGCAATACATTTCCAAGTACACTTGAAGAAGTAGTTATAGAGCAGATTTTACAGTTTGGCATGGGTTCCAGTTCCATGATTCTTCGTTTTTTTCTTCTAGCTGTTCCAAGACAGTGGAGACTAACAGAAATATCAATATAATGATTCAGCAATCATGCTCATTTGTTTAAACCCTACCTTCTCTCTATAACTCCACCATCACTTTTGATCTTTCTCTCACTCTTTAGGGTTGTTTGGGCTATGCCCACTCTAACTTTTTCATGTTGGAAGGGCCTGTTGATAATATGGGATAAGCAGATGGAACTAGTTGAACTAGTTCTGTAAGAGCTGGCCCCTCTGCATTTCAGGGCTTACCTGATCCAGGGACCCATCTGGAGTTGTAGGTTTCTGGAAAGTTACCCCAGTGCATGGAGCCTTTGTAGAATCTCATATAATGCCCTAGGTATTCGTTAGGATTGGCAGGAATGGTTTTGATTGGAGTTTGGCAAGTTATGATTGGTAGCAATGTCTAACTGAAGTTGATTTTTTTTTTAAATTACTATTACTGTTGAAGGCTGTAGTAGTCCATTTATTTAGTGACTTTTCTGAATAAAAATAGATACATTAGACTGCATCATTGTCATATGTGGTTGCTGAAGTCTCTGTTTTGTTAGCTTGTGTTCAGGTAGTGTTTTAACAGTGGTTTTCTTGAATTCCCAGAGCTATTAAACAAGAACAGAAAAGAAATTAAGAAATAAACAAACAATGCAGGCAGCTGTGTTTTGATCATTTGCCCTGTAGTGTTTTTGAGCAATGTTCATGGTTTTCCTACTCTGATTGAACTCCAAGATAAGTGAAATAGAGACTGATACAATTATCAGTCTCTCAGGTTGCCAGCAGATAGGTTATAACAGTCATACATACTAATCTGCAAATAAGGTGTGCCTGTCTTACTTCAGAGCAAGAGGGCATACAGACTGCTGTCTTCAAGACTGCTGGTGAGCTAGGCAGTTGATTAGTGCAAGAGCAAATCAAAATTCCAAAAAACTTCCCTACCATTTTCAAAGATTAATTTTTCATTTTGTTTTTACTATAGAACTTGTAAGTTTACAAAAAAAAATCATGCATAACATACAGAGTGCCCATATACCACCCTTTTATTAACACCTTGCATTACTTTGGTGCATTCATTACAATTGAAGAAAGAACATTTTTGTAATTGTACTATTATCATGGTTTAATTAGGGTTAACTGC
>PVIY010055786.1:0-13586 GCA_004026745.1 Myrmecophaga tridactyla | reverse complement strand
CGGCCTCTGCAGGTGCCCAGCTCCTCTGGGCACCTGCGTGTTAACGTGTGCGTTTTGTCTCCGTGCGGCGTGGACAGGTTCGGAAGTTCCCGTGGACCAGCCGTGCTGCCGTGGGCTCTATGACTTTGAGCCGGAAAACCCAGGAGAACTAGGATTTAAAGAAGGGGACGTCATCACGCTCACCAACCAGATAGACGAGAACTGGTACGAGGGCAGGGTGCGCGGGGCGTCGGGCTTCTTCCCCGTCATCTACGTGGATGTGCTCGTGCCTTTGCCGCAGTAGGCGGGCGGCCCGGGTTTGGACAGACTCTCGGAGCAGCCGCGATACCCCCAGTTCTCCCGCGGGGTCCTGGGACATCCGACGTAATGACTCTCGTGTGCGCGCTCTTTCGAATGTATTTTGTATCCATTTAATTTGTATAAATGATCTTCTTGTCTTAGCTATATGAAAATAGTTTTCTTTTTTTTGCTTATTGTCTTAAAAGTCACTGGCTATTAATATCTGTGCATCTTATTGCTAAAAATAAATCACATCCCTGGCGGTTATGCCAGCGAATCACCTGTATTCCTTGGCTGCAATGGTTTTAACAGCAAAATTTTCAACTAAGAGATGCCAAATGCTCTATTTCCCAGCGTTACTGATGGCGTCTGGTGCTCCCCCTTGAGCGTGCTGCAGCTCTCCCTGGTGGGGCCAATAAACGTGAGCTGTGATGTGGGCGTTGCATGGCTCGTAAGTGTAGACTGCCGGCCTCACAGTGTGTGTGTCGGGGCCCGTGGCTGACCCCGCACAGGTGCCCGGACACGGGCCCTGCAGGGTGGGGACGGGCCTGCCCTACCTGCAGCCTTGGTGGAAGGAGGCCAAATAGCTACACCACGATTGGGTTCAAGGGCAGACGCAGGAGCAAGCAGCAGGGTGGCGCAGCCAGGGAGCTGGGGGAGGGTGAGCCCAGGGATGTCAGACGTGCCGAATTGTCTGCCAGAAGATGCCTGGGCCTTAAAGACTCTTACCTGCTTCACAGGTAAGTCCCGGGGAGGGCGCAGGAGGCGGCGTGGAAGCGCAGCTTCTCGGGGGAGGCTCCATACCTCCGGGCTTCGCGGGCCTTTGGGCTCAGGGTGATCCGGCTGCTGGTGACCCCACGTGGAGGAGGAATCAGTCCTGCACCCGCCCCAGGACAGAGGGCACCTCCCAAGAACAGGTGTGCCACCCGTGCTCCCTGCAGCACTGTGAAGCAGGTGTAATGACCCCGGGCGGCGGGGAAATCGAGGCATGGGGAAGACATGCTGGGGACGGCAGACATCGCCTCACAGGCCGTGCTGCTTCTCACTGTGAGGACTTCACCCTGGGGGCCTCGCTCCACGCTGTGCCAAGGGCCCACCTCGCACCCAGTTAGCGATGCGCATGTCACCCAGGAAAGAGAGGGCGCTGCGGTCTCTCCCTGGGACTGGGAGGGCGGCCCTGCGCTGGGTGCCGCAGCCTTTCCCAGCCTGGGTCTAGCCACTCTCTTCCTCTTTGTTCTCCTTGATTTCGCTATCTGAACTTTAAATCGTGTACTTTTCCTTTTTGTCTTATCTGTGACTGTCTTTTATTTTAACTCATTTTACTGGAGTTCTGTGTAAATGTTCTTTCCCCTTTCTAGGTGCATTTAGAATTTGTAATGCAGGTTTTAACCTTTACTTCTATCATTTAAAATTAAGTGGTTTTACATTTTTAAAACTTGTTTCTATGGATTTAAATGTTATTTTTAAACATCATGCCACTTAAAATTTTTCCTCACTGTTGGGTGGACCCTGAATTTTCCTTCTGAGCAGAAGGCGCTCCGTAAGTACAGCGTTCCTGCCTCTCCTGCCCCTTCTAACTCTGCTCAGGGGACATAGAGAGACCATCTGACCATCCAGCTTAGGAAGAGGAGCGTGTGTCACCCAGACCCTTCCCTTCTCCTCGCCTGGGGCTCAGCATGTCGCAGCGCCCATTGTCCCCAGACCTGTGCTGTGCTGGGAGCTCAGGGATCAGCCCAAGCTGGAGGAGGAGGCTGTGGGAGTCTGGCTCTTCTTGGAGAAAGTGAGTACATCTGATTCCTTTGGGGTTCCTGTGTAGAGTCCTGCTGACTCTCATAGCTTCCGAGCTCTAACTCTGAAGACTCAAGATTTAATTTGCTAAAATAAACTATATGAAAGAAAAGGGGATATGTCTAAGATATATCCCTAAATAATTGCATCTTAAAATGAGTTTATGCCAGTGCAATAAGGCAAGAGAAAGAAATAAATGGTGTGTTCTACTTTGAAAGCTGCTGGAATGTGATATACCAGAAACAGAATGGCTTTTAAAAAGGGGAATTTGTTAAGTTGCAAGTTTACATCAACTAAGACTGTGAAAATATCCAAGATAAAGAAAGGCTATAGAAATGTCCAATCTAAGGCATCCAGGAAATGATACCTTGGTTCAAGAAGGCCAATGAAGTTCAGGGTTTCTCTCTCAACTGTAAAGGCACATGGTGAACATGGAGACATCTGCTAGCTTTCTCTCCAGGCTTCTTGTTTCATGAAGCTCTCCCAGGGACGTTTTCCTTCTTTATCTCCAAAGGTCTCTGGCTGTGTGGGCTCTCATGACTCTAAAGCTTTTTCTAAAATGGTTCCCTCTTAAAGGGCTCCAGTAAGCAACCCCACCTTGAATGGGTGGAGACACACCTCCATAGAATCCATCTAATCAAATTACCATCCACAATTGGGTGGGTCACATCTCCATGGAAACAATCAAAAAGCTCCCACCTAGCAATATTGCATGAGGATTAAAGGACATGGCTTTTCTGGGTCCACAAACTCAGACTGGCACATTCCACTCATTAGACCCCAAAAAGACACGTTCTTTCCAAATGCAAATGCATGCACTCCATAACAACATCAGAAAGCCTTAAACCATTTTTTAATACAAATGTAATTCAAAGTCAGAAGCAGTACAAAATCTCATCAAAATCAGCTCAGAGGCATGGTCTGTCCTAAGGCAAAATTCCCTGGCTCTGGACCTGTAAAACTCAGAATAAGTTATCTGCTGTCAACAATACAGGAGGGACAGTCATAGGGTAACTGTTTCCATTTCCATAGGAGGAATTGGAAGAACACAGGGGTCACAGGACCCAAGCATTTTTGAAAACCTGCAGGGCAAAAACTCCATTAGATTTCAAAGTCTATCTTCAGAGCTTTAGAAAGTGGCAGTCCCGCCCTTTCCAAGGGCCTATGCAGTGGCGCACGTCTCTCCGAATGCAATGTTGGGGGACACTGGGGAGACCACCTTTTTCTCAGCTCTACCCTCTCCAAGCATCAGGGCTGCACCCAGGTTCTCTGCCATCTCAGTGGCACATGCTCAACCCCTCCATGTGGTGGCAGCCAGGCTTGCCCCAAACCCCAAGGAATGTGCTCCACCCTCTCCAAGGCCTGAGGTGGCATGACTCTCCCACTGCAACGAGGCGGAAGGCCCACCCTCTGCCTTTGGGGCAAACTCACCCTCTCCAAGTGCTTGGGTGTGTCCACCGTCCTGGCCCATGGTTTCTTGGCTCTAGACTTTGACTTCCATAGTTCTGCCTCTGAAGTTTTTTTCTCCTCCAATGTGTCCCTTTTCTGCTTCTCTCAGTCCAGACTGGCAGTGGTTCTTATACAGACCCTACAGCACTCTTGTTGGTTTTCCATGTATTAGGCAAGGATCGTGCCCATCAGATAGAAGAAGTATGCACAGATCCTTCTTGGATAACTCCATCTCCAATCCTGGCTTTTTCTGGTACCAAAATCTGGTCTAGTTTGCAAGCTGCCGGAATGTGGAAAAGTGGAAAATGCAGCCTGGTTTCTCCTTGCAGCTTATAGTGAAATGCAGCATATCCAAGTTCTGCTAAATATTCAAGTTCTGGCTTTTAACATCTGCCTTCCATTTAAAGCCAGCAATCAATTTTGCCAGATCATCTGCCATTTTAAAACAAGCCTTCCTTCCAGTTTGCAGTAACACGTGCCTCATATCTGTCTAGAGCCTCATCAGATGTATCTTTAGAACCCACATTTCTACCAACAGTCTCTTCAGAGCATTCTAAGCCTTCTCCATCAAGCTCCTCACAACTCTTCCAGAATCTTCCCTTTATCCATTTAAAAAGCTTCCAACATATTTGGTATTTGCAAACTGCAGCAGCACCCCACTTCTCCTGTACCAAAATCTGTTCTAGTTTGCTAGCTACTGGAATGTGATATACCAGAAATGGAATGGCTTTTAAAGGGGAATTTATTAAGTTGCTAGTTTACAGTTCTAACATTGTGAAACTGTCCCAATTAAAGCAAGTCTATAGAAATGTCCAAATCTAAGACATCCAGGGAAAGATACCTTGGTTCAAGAAGGCCAGTGAAGTTCAAGGCTTTTCTCTCAACTGGAAAGGCACCTGGTGAACATGGCGATGTCTGCTAGTTTTCCCTCCAGGCTTCTTGTTTCATGAAGCTCGCCTGGGAGTGTTTTCCTTCTTCATCTCCAAAGGTCTCTGGCTGCGTGGGCTCCTGTGTCTCTGAAGCTTTTTCTAAAATGTTTCCTCTTTTAAAGGATTCTAGTAAACTAATCAAGCCTGACCTGGAATGGGTGGAATCACATCTCCCTCTAATCAAAGGTTAATACCCATGATTGGGCACGTCACACCTCCTTGTAGATAATCTAATCAAGTTTCCAACCTGCAGTGCTGAATAGGGATTAAAAGAAACAGCTTCTTCTACAAGATGGATCAGGATTAAAACATGGCTTTTCTAGGGTATATAATCCTTTCAAATGATCACATGGCATAAAGGGTAAAAAGCAAGAAATAAAATAATTTTACATTTGCAGAAAACAAGACTGAACATGTAGAAAATTCCAAGGAATTTACGAAAAAAAAAAAAAGTAACCGAACCCTACCAGAAGTAATAAGCAAATTTAGCAAGATCATAGGATAGAAAGCCAAAATACAAAAATCGTTTCTATGTTCCAGCAACAATTATTAAATAGTAAATTTAATGGTAAAATACTAAAATGCAATCACATTTACAATAGCATCAGAAAACATAAAATAATTAGGAAATAATCAAAAGATACACAAGTCCCTTTGACTGAAAGCTATAAAATGCTACATATAAAAATTAAGTAAATAAATGGAGAGATTTACCCGTAATCATAGACTGGAAAACTCAATATTGCTAAAAATGGTCATTCTCCCTAAGTGGATCAATAAATTCAGTGCAATTCTAATAAAAATCCCAGCAGTCTTTTTCTTGTTGAAAATAAGCAGCTGATTCTCAAATTGGATATGTAAGTCTTAGGAGAGCCAAGACAATTTTGAGCAAAGAACAAAGAGAATTTACATGACTTGCTTGTAAGAATTACTATAAATCTACTCTAATCAAGAGTGTAGACTTAGCATAGATATATGCTAGGATAGATATATAGGTCAGTGAAACAAATAGAGTCTAGATATAGACTCATGTAAATGTATGTCAATTTATTTTCAACAAAGGTGGTAAGGTTATATGATGAGGGTAAGGGAAGCTTTTTTGAACAAGTGGTGCTATAACATCTAGATGTCTATATGGAAAACATATAGACCCTTACCTCAAACCATACATAAAAATCAATCCAATATGGATCATAGACCTAAACATGAAAACTAGAACTATAAAGCTTTGAAAGAAAACATTGGATATAACCTCAATCATGAGTAGGCATAGAATTCTTAGGACAGAAAAAGCACTAATCACAAAAGACCAAATTGACAAGTTGGATTTCATTAAAATTATAATAATCTGCCCATCTAAAGACACCATTAAAAAATGAAAAGGCAAACCGTGGATTGGAAGAAAACATCTGCAATACATATATCTGACAATAGATTGGCTACAGAACACAGAAAGAATTCTCACCTTGTGATAATAAGCAATTAAAAAATGGTCCAAAGACTTGGAGAGGCGCTTCACCAAAGAAGATATACCAATGCCCAACAAGCCCAAGAAAAGGTGCTCCACCTAATTAGTCATCAACAAGGAAGTGCAAATTAAAATAAAAATGGCGAGGCACCTTGTAATGCAGTACAAGGGTCGAGGAGGGAGGGCTCCCTGTAGGGGTGGCATGCAGGCACTGTCCATAGGTAAGGCCATAAACTCGGCCAACCGGGGGAGTGGGGTCATCCTGCCTCCAGAGCTGGGCCTCCTTTCATCATACACAGTTGTCTCTGGTTTCTTGAGGTCTCTAAAGTTTTATCAACTGAATTCTGTTTATCTTTCTACATTATTGTTGGTCTTGAGCTTTCCTTTGAGGCCCCTCTTATCTATATATGATTGTTTGTTAATTCATGTCTACGGGCATATAGCTGTCCTTTTTCCTGTCTTCAGAGGTCCATACATTTTCATCCAACAGATTCTTCCGTGTGAAGTCATCTATGGATGGCGAAGTCATCTATAGGAGTCACAGTTCTTGGGCTGCCAGGAATAGTCACTGTCCACATGGTACAGACCTTCTCATGCTGAGTTGTAGTTAGAGGGCGGCTGAGACTGCAGGGCCCCTGCCAACTGTTCTTCCCTTCTTCTAAAGAAACAGAGCTTTGCTGGTGTTGTGGTTTCCCACGCTGGGGGTGGGGGTGGGGGCTCTTCTGCCTTATCGCTGACGAGTTGGGCAGAGAAAAGGGTATTGTTTATTGGCTTGCCTTGAATATTAGCACTTAACCAATTTTTATTTCTAGTTTAAGCTAGTTGATGCCTCTTCTACTGTTTTATTCTATTTTAGTCTACCTGTGTTTTTTCAGTTTATACGTATATATTGATCATTGCCAGTGTGGAGCCACAGGGCTGGTAATAGCAGGAGAGCCCCCAACAAGAAGGCACGAGGCTGCCTTGTTCTCAGCCATGCTGCCCGCAGCGGGACATCTTCAACTCAGTTAAACCCCATTCTCCAAAGACCCTCGCAACCTTGGAGATTCCAGAGAGGGAAGGGTTCGTGCTGCTTAAACCCTCCCTGGGAAGCTGACATCTTTTGTTTACCTTAAGTGGACTATATACACCCCTGGTCTCTGGTTTACAGAGCTGAGGACGCTAGAGGGGCAGGCTGGCGAGAGGCCACAGGGAGGGTGCCCGCAGGAGACAGCCCCCCAAGACAGGCCTTCCCTTTGCTCCAGCAGAAGGCATCTTTAGCCTGGCTCTTGGCACTCAGTTTAACTCATTCTGCTTCCAACAACTGCTGGAGAGAGAACTGGATTTTGTGTGACTGCCTTGAGGCTTTCCGTCAGCATATTTCCAAACCCAGAAGTTCACTGCACGGTGCCTGAAGATTTCTTAAAGTTGCCCTCCCGCCTCTCTCCCCCCTCACCGCGCAGCTGTTCCTCTCATCTTCTCTTTATCACCCAAATGCCACAAACTACTCTCAAGTACTTGACCATTTTTGTCTTTTCTATTCCATGCTCCTGGATTCTTTTTCTTCTAGGTCACTGCATAGATGTTTTAGTAGAAACGCTACCTCTGTAGGCTTCTTCTGATCCTTTCCACGCTGGAGAATCCTTCCTGCTAGCTGAACAAGCAAAGAAGCGTTCCCACTCGCAAGGCAGAGGGAGGGAGCAATATTGCAATGCGTATTAGTTACTTACTTTCTTTTATATTTCTTTCACTATTTCCAGAAATGTTTCCTGACCTTCCTCTGGGGCCGAGAAGGATGCCCACAGCCCTCTTCTCTTGTCACAAAGGACATGCTTGCTAGGGCAATGGCTACAGCTGTATTTCCTCCCCTCTGAGCCTCAGATATATGGATGATTGCCTTCTCTGGTTCCCAGCAAAATACGGAATTTTCTATCATGTTCATTTGGTAATTTCAGTGGGGTACGGAGTAGTTTGAGTTAAATATTTGATCTCAAATAGTCTTGGATCAGAAGTTTCTGCCTAACCTGAAATTTCCTGTCAATCTCAGTTTTTTAAATGTTTTCCTTTTTTTTTTTTTTTAACTTATTTAGGCTTCATGGGACACTGATCACTTTATTTTCAATTTTTCTGATGCCATATATAATTTTAAGGATCCTTGTCTCATAAAGTCTTTTGATTTCTTTCACAATCTTTAAAAACAGCAATCAAAATACACTGTGCTGGCACATCTTTAATGAAATAGCATTTATCAATTTCATGGGAAATGCTGAGTGAGCCCCGCTCTTACTCTCATGGTGAACCAGAGACCCAGGCTAGGATCGAATGTCAGAATTGCCTTGGAGGGACCAAGGGCTTCTGGGTGTACTTTTCGGGCTGAAATTCGCAATGGACGAGTGAAAGGCTGGGAAACCTTCCTTCTGGCCAGAGCCAGTGACCTGCGTGCACAAGTGGTGGGCGCAGGCAGAGGTCGAAAGCACCTCACACCACAGTGCTTAGGGAGAAAAAGAAACACACTTTTAATGTTTTCACTCTGTGGGGGGAATTATACACACATCCTATGCCTGCTACAGAAAATGTAGAAATTCCTTCCCAGATAAACAACGGACAGATCACTGATGGATGATGTACTTTCACCCATCCGCCAGCTTCCTGGCTTCAAGTGTCACGTAGGCTGACGAGTCACTGGCTTAAATCTTCAGTCCAGGTTGTCTTCCTGCGACCACGTCCACGGCACTCCCAAGTGAGCGTCACAGCCCCCAGCTCTGCGCGCGCCCCTGCCCAGACCCACTCCTGCCTCTCGGGCGCTCCCTGTGTCCGTGAGTGACACTGTAGCCCCAGGGCCGTGGCTGGAATCAGGGTGCCAGCATTACTCTCTGCTGTACCCCACTCTTAAAATCATTCTTAAGTCCTGTCCATTCTACCCTAAAAAACTCTCCAATCCATACGTTTTCTTCTATCCCCACTAGCACGCTGGCCAGGTTAGGTCGTCGTGATCTCTTGCTTGGCTGATGTAAAACAGCCAAACTTACCATGTCGTCCTCTGCCATGTTAGACCAAGGACCCCCTGCCCTTGGGTAGCGGTCAGAACTCACGCATTGCATCGTGGCCTTCACACCTTGGCCCCTGTCTAACCGTGTAGACTTTTGCCAGTTCCATTCTCACTGTGTGTTCCAAATGCATTAGTCAGCACAGACTGGGTTTTTGCTGCAGCAACAAATAACTCAATGATTTTGGAGTTTTAGCAGACGAAGGTAATTCCTTATTCATGCAAATGCTGGCATAGGCCGGCTGCCTTTCCAGTGCAGCTGCCCAGTACGGGGTCATCCGGGACCCTCTGCCCTCACGGCTCTGCTGGGTTAGCACACAGCCTCTGTTCACTGCCAAAGGGGAAGAGACTGGAGGACCCACAGCGGCTTTTCACAGCCTCAGCCAAGCAATGGTAGGCAACACTTCGGTGTTGTTGCACTGGCCAGAACCCGTCTCCCAGCTCTGCTCACCAAAAGGAGGCTGGAATGTGTAGCCTTCGGGAAGGATCTAGGAAGGAGGCATATTCAAAGGATTTGGGTGAACACATAACCCTGTCTCTACTGCATCGAAACATTTAGAAAAAACAAACAAGAAAAACATGTGTTTGTTGGATTATGACTTTCATCTTTGGGCCGTCACACATTTTCCTCTTTGTCTGGAACACTCACTTCCACCTAAGCCTTCTCATGAATAATTCCTGCCAAGAACTAGTTTTGTAGAGGAATGCATGGGACTGCCAAACTAGAACCTCTTTTCTCTGGATTGTGAAAGCTGAAATAGCATTCCAGAATTTGGTTTTTAACTGTCAGCCATAAAATAAGATAAAAATGATGTCCCTCTAGATTTACTTTTCAAATTAAATAAAAATATATAGATTTTAAAAACACCTATACCGATTTTCATGTCTCCCTATATAATGATGTACTTGTACATGCTTTTAAGTAGATGAGAAACTTGATTCTCAGTTCCGGATCTAATGGGCATCCAGCCCATTTCACAGATGACACCTCAGAGAAAGTACTGGAGAGAGGAAAGAGATGGCAAGTAGCAGATTAAATGTGTTTCAGTTCATTTTTATGCATGTAAGTCATAGACATCATATTAATTATCTACAGCTTTGTAACAAAGTATGGCATTTATTATCACCTTTTAAACACTATACATTGGTTGCCTCGCTGTTGGGTCAGGACTCCAGGCAGGGCTTAGCAGGGACCTCTGCTTCAGGGTCTCTTGGTCTTGCAGTCAAGGTCTTGTCTGAGGCTCAGTGGGGAAGGATCTGCTTCCAAGCGCATGTGGGTGTTGGAAGGATTCACTTTCTTGCTGGCTGGCTGCTGGAGGCCCTCAGCTCCTTGCTCCATGGGCCTCTCCATACGTGGGTGTTTTGGTTTGCTAATGCTGCGGAAATGCAATAGACCAGAGTGGGTTAGCTATTATAAGGGGATTTATTAAGTTGAAAGTTTACAATTCTAAGGCCATAAAACTGTCCAAACTAAGGCATCCAGAGAAAGATACCTTGACTTAAGAAAGGCCAATTTGTCCAGAACACCTCTGTCAGCTGGGCAGGCACAGGGCTGGCATCTGCTGGTCCTTTGGCTGCTGGTTTCAAGCTGCTTCCCCAGGGGTGTTTTCTTTCTGCATCTCCAAACATCTGGGTCTTGTGTTGGCTCTGTTGGTCCTGTCACTTCTGAAGCTTCTTCCAAAATGATTCCCTCTTAAAGGACTCCAGTTAGTGGCCCACCTTGAATGGGTGGAGACATGTCTCCATGGAAACCACCTAAGCCAAAGGTCCCATCTACAATTGGGTAGGTCACATCTCCATGGAAACAACTTTGTTAAAAAGATCCCACCCAACTATTAAACTTTATCACTGTGTTAAACATTAGGGACCCCCAAGTCAATAGGCCAAGCCCTAGGTCTTGAGGCTTGCTCTTGTGAAGCTTATGTAGGTAACAGAGACGCTCAGCCTACCTCTAGTCATGCCTAAGAGTTACTTCTGGAGGCCCTCTTTTGTTGCTCAGATGTGGCCTCATTGTGTCTAATCCCAACTCTGCAAGTGAAATCATGGCCTTCCCACATACGTGGGACGTGACATCCAGGGGTGAAAGTCTCCCTGGTGATGTGAGAGAGGACTCCCAGGGACGAGCCTCCAGATGGGTCCCTGGACCAGATAAGCCCTGAAATGCAGAGGGTCCAGCCTCTCCAGAACATCAGCTACTTCCATCCCCCTATCCCATATTATCGACAGCCCCTTCCAACATGAAAAAGTTAGAATGGGCATAACCCTAATACCCCTAAAGAGTGGGGGAAAGATCAATGGTGATGGTGGAGTTATACAGAGAGGGTAAGGTTTAACAAATAAGAATGAGTGCTGAATCATTATACTGATACTTCTTTTAACCTCCAGTGTCTGGGAGCATCAAGTAGTAAAAATCTAAAAATGGAATTGTAACCCATACCAAATTCTGAAATCTGCTCTACAACTAATTATTGTGATGTGCTTTGAAATTTATTGCTTTTTTGTATATATGTTACTTTTCACAACAAAGAAAAAAGTCAACTCTGATGGTAAGTGCACAGCTATATGATGATATTATGAACCACTGATTGTACACTTTGGATTACATGGAATGTGAATATACCATATATATCAATATAAAAATAAAAGAAAAAGTATATAAGCCTATATACATATAATCACAGATCAATACTTAATTCACTAGGCTGCCTGCTTTGGAAATAAACGATGGTTTTTTTAGCATCAGAAGCTCTGAGGAGCTAAACAGCCAAAGCCACTGTCTCCTACATTAACCTTCCCAGAAATGGGTGGGGAGAGGGTGGCTGGCAAAGCGGTGAGCAGCCCCAGCCAAGCTTACCTAAGTCAAAGGCATAGGATAAGAATACCATGCCCTAAAAGAAGGTGACTGGTGTTTTTTGAAGAGAATGCACCTTCCAGTTACATCAATACGAGTGGCTTAATTTCTTTGGATTTCCATTTCTCCATATGTAAAATCATAATACCTACTCTCTATGAAGTTAATATGAGGGGGATTAAATGAATTAATATAAGGGAAAGAATTTTAGAAACTGTAAAAGTCATACAAATTTGAGATATTCTTTTTCCAATGCAGCAGAACCTGGCAGGCAGTTGCACCCGTTTCAGGATCGGCATGATGCACGGCAGACCGCTGGGGCTCCTAAGTGTTTGTTGACTGAATTAGGGGACGGGGTGGGGAAGCCTCCACCCAGGAAGCACTGTCTTAGAACATGACGTGCAGGGAAATGACCACCGTGCATTTCTGTGTCCAGCGCCAGACCCCGCAGAGCTGCGGCGAGGGTCGTCAGATGGAGCCACGGTGCTGTGGGGGGCACAGGGGAGCTCCGTCAGTCCCGCTGCTCTTCAGTGTGGGGGCCTATCACAGCATGTCGTAGAGGCCACAAGGAACGCTGAAAAGCCAATCCTTCTATTCAATTTTCTTTAGTTTTTTAGAGAAGTTGTAGGTTTACAGAAAAATCATGCATAAAATACGGAGTTCCCACATACCACTCTATACTTACCACCCTGCATTATTGTGCTACATTTGTTACAATTCATGAAAGAACATTTTAATGACTGTACCGTTAACTTTAGGGTACTGTTTGCAATAGGGTTCACCACGGGCAACAGCTTCTTAAGCATGGACAAAAGTGTTCGCATACTTTGTAAACTTGGATTAGTCTGCTGAAATGTTTGATTAGTGAATAGAATGTTTTGATGCCACACATACGCACAAATCTTTAAAAATGCCCTAGTGCTTTAGTTTTGCAATTGTGCTTTTATTTTCCGTTGGTGGAAATCCTGAAAGGTAGAAGAGTGCTAAAGCAGCACTCTCCCGGCGACAACACAGAAGATGTGTGAAATGAGCAGGAAGGCACCTCTGCCCTCCACGATAGGTTCTTTCATAGGAAACTGCTCTCTTTTTAATGTGGGCTAAAAAGAACTGGAAATTTCTGGAGACAAATGTGTTGCGTTCACCAAGTATATTAAAATTAGAAGAGTTTTTTTTTTTTTTTTTTAAGATTGCACCCAGCGATACGGACTGAGCATTCAAGAACATGGCTTTTCTGAGTATACAGCCATCGCGACCAGGCACAGTGGGCTCCTTCCTCAAAGCCAGCAGGGGAGAGAGTCGGCAGAGAGCACCTCTGGCAAGACGGGCAGTACACGACCATGTCCCATTCTGTAGGTTAGAGGCGGGCCACAGGTCCGGGCCACACCCCTGGGCAGGAGACTGCACCAGGAAGCAGACATCCTTGGGGGCCCTGGGAAAGCCTGTCCACTGCAGACTCCTGACCCTGTTCCCTTGGTTCTCATAAGGTGGAAGGGGCCTGCAGATGTCTGCGTGGGTATGAAAGATGGAAGTGGGCAGATGCAGTTTCTTCCTGGGTAGGTGACTAATGTATTCATGCTCTCCTAGAGCTACTCTGTTCGAGTTTGCTAGCTGCCGGAATGCAACACACCAGAGACGGATTGGCTTTTAATAAAAGGGGATTTATTTTGTTAGTTCTTCAGAGGAAAGGCAGCTAACTTTCCACTGAGGCTCTTTCTTACGTGGAAGGCACAGGATGGTCTCTGCTGGTCTTCTCTCCAGGCCCTTGGGTTCCAACAACTTTCCCCGGGGTGACTTCTT
>PVIY010055785.1:0-13616 GCA_004026745.1 Myrmecophaga tridactyla | reverse complement strand
TCCAGGAGCCCCTGTCCACTAAAATGAGCCCCGTCCCCGTCCCTCTGTCCCTCTGCATCCCAGATGCGCTGATACACTCGGCATGCCCTGGGTGATGGCAGTTCCCTCTCTGAGAGTGAGGCCCTTGAAGGACAAGGTGGAAAGTTCACCCACCTCCTGGATGCCCTCAAATAGCAGTTGACATGCCTGGAACCTCTGCAGTCTCTCAGGAATGTTCCTGGTACAAACGTGGTTTTTGCACTAGTACGGTTACATGTGGGCACTGAGAGCAAACTTCTGTTAAAGTAGGTGTTCTAGTTGCCAGAATGCAATATACCAGAAACAGAAAGGCTTTAAAAAAGGGGAATTTAATAAGTTGCTAGTTTACAGTTCTAAGGCTGAGAAAATGTCCCAATTACAAGCCTACAGAAATGTCCAATCTAAGGCATCCAGGGAAAGATACCGTGGTTCAAGAAGGCAAATGACATTCAGCATTTCTCTTTTGGCTAGAGGGGCACATGGTGAGCATGGCAGCATCTGCTGGCTTCCACTCCAGGCCTTTTGCTTCATGAGGCTCCCCAGGAGGCGTTTACCTTCTTTATCTCCAAAAGTCGCTGGCTGGTGGACTCTGTGCTTCATGGTTCTGCAGTGCTCTGTTGTGGCTCTCTGTGGCTTTCTCGTGGCTCTAAAAAAGGGACTCCCTCCAAAATGTTTCCTCTTTTAAAGGATTCCAGTAAGCAAACCCACCTTCAAAGGGTGGAGACAAACTTCCATGGAAATCATCTAATAAAAAGTTACCACCTTTTGGGGGTCACGTCTCCACAGAAAAATCAAAAAGCTCCCAGCCAGCAATATTGAATGAGGATTAAAAGATGTGGCTTTTCTGGGGTCCACCACAGATTCAAACTGGCACGGTGAGGTCATTATTTTTTGCATGTAAGAAATCTGCCTTCAAAGCATTTGAGGAAACCAACTACAGAATTACCATGAACGGACAAATCACAAAAGTGGCCTTGGAAGAAACCCTTTGTTTCTCACGGAGAAGAGCAGAATTCATGAGATGATGGCTCCCCATCAGATCATGCATCCAATTGTATCATGCCCTTCCCCTTTTGAAAAGGCTTTTATAAAATAACTGGGAGGCCACCTCCCCACCTGTGGTCACTGAAGCCCTCGAGCCTTCCTCCCAGGGATGGGAAGGGAGCCTTGCCTTCCCTACACCCGGGGAACATGACCAAGGGCTTTCCCTCTCCAGTGGCTCAACCCACAGCCCAACCTCCCCACCCACCCTGGCCCCACCCAGCACAGAGGGCAAGTGTGCAATGGACTTAACCCAAATCAAACTGGTTTTTATCATAAGATGTGACCTAGCAGACAGGTGACCCTCCACATCAACAGTGAAGGAGACTTAAAACATTAGCTAAGGCTTAAAGAAAACAGAAGAGAGTTCGATTCTGCACACCCTATGTAAGAATTCAATAAATAGAGGATCATATATATAAATGTGTTTTTAAATCAAATCCAGAATTTTTAGAATAAAGTAGAAAATGTGCTTTAAAATTTTATAAATAGTAAATTTTTACTATCAAAACAGAAGAGAAGGCATTTTGCGTCTATTTATAATCTCAAATAGAATCAAATTCCCTTCCTTTATATGCTACATTATCTGGCTTCCTAATATTAAAAATTAATACATCTGTTTTCCATTCGAAGCCAATCTTTTTACATTTAAAATAAGTGATGAAAAATCAAGTTGTTTAATTATAGGGGCCTGACAATTGAAATTAATATGTTTTGCAAAATTTTTTCCTAAGGACAGGTTAGAGTTGTCTAGTATATCAACAAACTAAGACTTTTGGAAATCACTTTTTGAAAATAATTGGTAGACACTTTATCTGTAAGTTTTACTGGCAATTTCAAATTCCATTTTCCATGTTTCCTGAAGAAGCTGGTATCACAGTACCTGTCACAAGCAAAATCAAGTTTTAAAGGGTTCTGGAATAGGTTGATACATGCAGAATTTTTATAAATCTTTACAAGGATATGATTATAATGTCAGAAGTGGCTACTACAATAGCTTTGAGACTCAACTCTGATAAGAAGGCCACATTTTAACAAAGCTCATGCAGGCACCTGCAGGCTTGCTCCCGAGACCCTGATGCCCACTGGGTCCCCAGGTTGGGCCCCAGCCTGCCTGCAGCAGGGATGGGGGGCAGCGTTAGATTACAGCAGCCAGCTCCCGGGCGAACACACCCCACGCCTACCTGGCCACCGCAGGCTCAGGTGTGCTGGGTCCCAGGCGAGCTGTGACTCCTGCAGGAGTCATTCAAGTTGAACTGCAGGGGGACGGATGTGCAGACTGGAATTCGTGGGAAACTGCAGTTGTTCTCTGCACAAGGGGCTGCTTTAAGGAGAAGTGGGAGACGTGGGAGACGCAATCAGGGTTTCCACAAGCAGCACGTTCCCGCTCAGCATACTGATTGCGTTATCATACCCATATGCATATGTAAAATCCAAGTTTGAAATAGGAGCTCAAGGCAAAATTGAGGTTCAGTAGCATCGATAACGCAGCACGTCAAATAGACTCATCATCCATGCCCCAGGTTTCTTCTTGCCCTTGTTTGGGCACCAGTACAAGGGGCAGTATTAGTCATCGATTTAAAAAAGAAAAGAGGAAACACCATTCGGTTTTGTTCTTATCTTTTTTCATTATAGAAGTTGTAGCTTTACGGGAAACTCCTATGTATCACCCTCATACATACGTTTCCCTATTATTCACATTTTGCAGTCGTGTGGCAACTTTGCTACAATTGATGAAGCAATGCCATTATAAATAGGTCATTAAATATAGTCCATAGTTTACATTAGGGTTCACTCTTTGTGTTGCACGTTTCAATAGCTTCTAAAAATTTTTATTCTAAGAACATAATATACAACCTAAAATTTCCCATTTTAGCCAGTTCCAAATGTACAGTTCAGTGGTGTTGATTACATTTGCAGTGTAGTGCCGCCGTCACCCCCTCCATCACCAACACTTCACATCGCCCCAACTGAAATTCTATGCCAATGAAGCATTTATTCCCCACTCCTTTTCCTACCCTGGCCCCTTGGTAATCTGTGTTCTAGTGTCTGAGTCCATGAATTTGGATATGCTAATTATTTCATATCCATAAGATTATCCACATTTTTCCTTTAGTGTGTGGTGTATTTCACTCAACATGATGCCGTCCAGATTCATCCATGTTGCCACGTGCATCACAGCTTCAGTCCTTTTTAATGGCTGAGTGCTATTCCGTTGACTGTAGGCACCATGGGTCTAGTTCTCCATTCCCCTGCCGGCCACTTGGGTTGCTTCTCTCTTTCGGCAATTGTGAATAATGCTGCTATGAACATCGGTGCACAGATGTCTGTTCTAGCCTTGTTTCAATTATTTTGGGTGTTTCCCTAGATGAGAGGTGGCCAGATGTTTGATTTTATAGGCTGCTCAAGCAATACCATAAAGTGGTTAAACAATGGGAATTTATTTGCTCACGGTTTTGATGCTAAAAGAAACCCTAAGTCCATGCATCAGCAAGGAGATGCTTTCTTCCCAAAGGCTGGCACCTCGGGACTGCCTGCAGCAACCCCTGGCTCCTCATCATGCAGTATGGCACATGGTGGCATCTCCTGGTTTCTCCCTTCTCTTCCAGGTTCCAGTGATCCCCAGCCTCAGGCTTCCTGTGGTTTTCTCTATCTATCTGATTTTTACTCCTCTTATGAAGGACTCCAGTAATAGGATTAGGACCCATTCTCATTGAGGTGGGCGACACCTTAACTGAAACAACCTCATCCAAGGTCCTACTTAGAGTGGGTTCCCACCTACAGGGATGGATTAGATTTAACAATATGTTTTTCTGTGGTACACACAGCTTCAAATCACCACGCCAGATTATATAGTTATTCTATACTTTACTTTCTGAAGAACAGCCAAAATGGTTTCCAAAGTGACTGCACTGTTTACATTCTTACAAAGACTGAGTCTTCCTATGTCTCCAAATCCTCTCCAACACTTATTTCATATATATATTAAAAAAAAAAATACTAGCCATTCTTGAGAGTGTGAAGTGGTATTTCATTGTAGTTTTTATTTGCTTCCCCGATTAGCTAATTGTTTTGAGCATCTTTTCATGTGCTTATTGACTATTTATATAATCTGCATTAGAGAAGTGTTTATTCTTTTGCCCATTTGTTAATTGCTTGTCTTTTTGTTGTTGAGTTGTAGGATTTCTTTATATACTCTGAACATTAAACTCTTATGAGACAAGTGGTTACCAAATATTTTCTCCATTTTGTCAGTTGTCTTTTTTACTTTCCTGACAAAGGCCTTTTGATGAATTTTGGCAAAATCCCATTTATCTATTTTTTTCTTTAATAACCTGGGCTTTTGGAGTAAATTTTGAGAAACCATAGCCTAACACAAGATCCTGAAGATGTTTCCCTATGTTTTTATCTGAGAATTTTCTGGTTTTGGTTCTTATATTTAGTTCTTTGATCAATTTTGAGTTAACTTTTATATACAGTTAGAGGTGGGGTTCCACCTTCATTCTTTGGCATATGGATATCCAGTTTTCCCAACATAAAATGTTGAGGAGACTTACTATTCTTTCCCCATTGAATGGACTTGGCACCTTTGTCAAAAACCAATCAGCCATAGGTGGGAAGGTTTATTTCTGAACTCTCATTTTCATTTCATTGGCCTGTAGGTTTGTCCTTGTGCCAATACCATACTGTTTTGTTACTATAGCTCTGTAATAAGTTATAAAACCAGGTATTGTGAGTCCTCCGACTTTTCTTTTTTGCCAGGAGATTTTGACTGTTCAGCGCCCCTTTACATTCCATATAAATTTGCTGAATGGTTTTTCCATTTCAGCAAAGGAAGCTGTTGAAATTTTTACTGGGATTGTATTGACTCTGTAAATTGCTCCCCTTCCCCCCCTTTTTTGCCTTAAAAATCAACTACAAGATAAGAACAACTACCTTCATTCAGGCATGAAATCACCTAACAGAAGGAAGCAGAGGTCACTGCATCCCCAGAGGACCTGTGAGCAAGGCAAGCCCAGGGATTGTTGTTCCAGAGAAAACAGAGCCGGTAGAGTCAACAAAGGAAACCAGCCCCCAGGTTCGTTGGTACAGTAAAGCTGTATGAATATTTGGAAATGCTACCTGAATCCCCAGCACACAGGCTCGGGCTTTACCTCTGAGCCCAGGGCAGCAGGTACCTGAAGGCCTTGGTGGCTGCTGCCCCTGAGCCCTCCTAGCACCTCTCTCCCCCAGGTGAGCCAATCCCACAAGTAACCCCAGATCCCCAGACTTAGAATCACCCACGCTAACCCCCCTGAGAGCTTGCTGAGGGTCCCACCCTGCAAAGGCCTTTCCTTATTCCATGGGTGGCATTTCTGTCACCCACTCCTCCCAACGTGCTTCCTTCTCAGCCTTTGACAGATGGGTCCCCATTTCTCAGAGAGCCTGCAGCTCTTCAACAGTGACATGGAGACTCAGACCCAGACACTCTGGCGAACAGAGTCCTTGCTCTGAGTAACTGCTCTAAACTTTGGACAAATGAAGCCTAACTTTGCTTTCCCCCATTCGCCTGATTCACATTTTGAGCTACATACATAAAGCCTGCATTGACCAAAACATTTTGTTTGGGATTTATTGGAATAAAAAAGGGAGCATGGAGAGTCTGGATAAAAAAAATCACTGCATTTTTAAAAAGGTTTTCTGTTTATTTGTGCTTTTGGTGTTTCCTTTTGATGTCGTATTTCACACTACAAACCTATGATTTTATGCAGTTTTCCAGGCCAGTTTGCCAAGTGCAAGTTTTGACAATAAAAGAAAATCTCTCCTGCCTTGTCTTCTCCTTTCAATAATTGAATACAGATTTAAGCTACCACACATTTAACCAATATACTTGTTTTTAATTGTGAAAATGAGGTTTTATCAGCAGAATTTGCCAAATTTTTTAAAGTGTCACTAAGTGTATCCAAATGTCATCAGCAGACCATCTCTCAGCTTCCAAGAAGGCAGAATTCACAGCTACATGGTTGAAAAAGAAGATTTGGGCAGAAAGGAATCAAACATGTTCCCCCTGGACAGCTCTATCCTGACAAGTGAACTTTGTCTACCAGAAATACTTTACTGAAAGAAAGCCATATTGTTCTGCTTTATAGAGAGCGGGTTTTCAGTGCAATCTGCTTTCCTTTTTAGATCTATCATTCAAGACCCTGCCTATTTTCTAAAGCATTCTGGATGGAACAAGCCCACTCGGCTAATCAATCAGACAAACAGCCTCGCGCCTGGGGCCTCGGGATGGCAGTTAAGGCCTCCGTAAACACCCTAGCTTGTTTGGTGTAACCTCTCAGTTACACCGTGAGGTATGCAGAGAACTTTCTTCTCACACTTTTAGTCTTTAAAAGCCAGGAAAGCCGGGAAAATGGGGAGACAGTTTCAGCGGACCCTTGGCAGATTGTGTCTTACATGTGACCACGTGGCTTCAAGGTTCTCGAAGGGCTCTCAGGAAACATGAGGTGTCCGGCAGGGGACTGTCACCTGTCCCTGCAGCCTGATGCCCTGTGAGGGCTGGGGCGTGTCTGGCTCGTGCTGCTGGCCACAATGGCCAGTTCTTGCTTGGCTCCAGTCCTATCTGCAGAAAGGGGCCTGACAGTTCGTATCCACTCAGCTGGGGCTGAGAAATGACAATGCGTCAGGCTTCTGCAGGAAAACAGAACCGACAGGATACGTGTGTGTACATATATCCTGTAAATATTATGAAATTTTTATAGATATTGGCTCACCTGACTGTGGGGATGGGCAAGTCCTAATTCCAGAGAGAGGACAAGTCATAAGAAGCTGGAAACTCTATTCAGTGAATTCCCCAAGAAAAGCCAGCCGGTTGAAGTAGACACAGAAATTCTACCTTCTGAATGCTGAAAGGATCAGTTCTCTTCTTAAGACCTTCAACTGATAGGATGAGACTTCCCTCATTGCTGAAGGCCATCTCCTTAGTTGATGGTAGACGTAATAACTTACTGATGATTCATATCCATGAAGTCTCCCCACAGCAGCAATCAGGCCAGTGCTTGCTTGACCAGACAAGTGGACATCATAACTTGAACACTTAGGCATGTGAGTTTAATCATCACAAAGAATTTCAAGTAGAAAGGGTGGTGCAGTGGCAGAAAGGAGAAAGCTCTAGGAAAAACATAGCCCAAGGAAGTGAATTTTTTACAGGTCTCCAGCTCTCTCTTCAGAGCAACATCAGAACACATGCTGCTCCCTCCACCTGGCACCTCCCTGAGCTGCTGACCCCCAAAGTAATTAGCTGAGTTTAAGCTCCTGGCTTTTGATTGAAGAGAAGTGTTCTTCAACCACACAAAAAAATCTATAACTGGTCATAGGTTCTAGTGGGGACCTAAGTAGATGACAAGAAATTCAGCCAGGTTTAATGCCAAGAAAAAAGAATCCCACAGCGCTCCCAGGCAGAGAGCTCGCCAACACTAAGACTATATTAATACACCTTGGAGCCATTTTCCTTTCAAAGCCAACAGCTCGCTTGCTGAGTCCCTCCACTTTATTTATGCAGCATAGATCATCATAGGAAAATTTAAGAGACAAAAACAAAGCCCATTCAGGTTTCCATAATAAGCCTTTATTACTTTTATAACAAGAAAATACCACAGAAAGTTTTGGGGAAAAGCACTCGTACAGATAGTCACCTTTGGGAAATAAATTACAACATTTGTTCTCCCTTGAGAGATGCTCAAGCTCTGAATTTAAAGGGCAGATTGTGCATAGGGGAAAAAAGAAGGAACACTGATGCATAGTTGAGATGATACTGAGAAACAAATATGCCAATCTCTCCAAATGTCCTTTCCCCATTATAAAGTATGCACACAACTTGCTACGCATTTTCCTGGTTTGTTCAGGCATATTCTAATATCAACACAGCAAAGACCAAAGGGCCTTAGCTTTCTTCCTCTCGTATCTCCATATCAGCTCAAGCACAGAGGGCTGTGCAATTGGAGGCAGCTGATGCACTGGGACAGGGCACAAATGCTGCTGTAGCTCAGGACCAGGGACCCAGGCACTATGTCCATCCATCTGAGTCAATCTGTCTCTCAGTAAATAGACTCATGCTAACCAGGTGTAATACACTTAAACTTAACTCAGAAAATAACTGGTTTATAGTGAGAAAAAATTGTCAGACTGGAGCCAGTACCAACTATCTCTGCAAGAGAAACAACTTTGAAAAGTGTGGGTAGTTGATGATTTCTGGGTGAACTTGAAATCAGGACAAGGGGAGTGAATCGAGTGATGTTAACAGGTATCAGTCTAATCTGACGCACCCTTTTGCACCAAAGGATTGGCTTGCGAGATAGACCAGAAGGCCCCCTTGGGTGGTCAGGGCACACCTTCTCACTCTTATATATGCACTCATCGTGACCATAACTTCCTTTCTCTTGACGCGTCCCCCTTGCGCAGGCTGCCAGCTATGTGCTCGGGCTGCCTCCTCCCCTCTCCCCATCGCACACTGGTTACACAGTGTTCTGCTCTGACCACAGCCAAGGCACCAAATGCAGGCTTTCCTCCAACACAAGTGAATGAGTTCATTAACTCAGATTTTTCCTAATTTCACTTTCAGATGGTAACTTCAAACACAGGTTGTGGTCAGCTAGACGTCTGTCCGTGTACTTAGAGCTGCTGTGCAGATGACCACTTTAAAGTAACTATCTAACAACTAGGCTCCAACCCCCTTTTATTAAAAAAGAGAGACAGAGACAAGAGTTCGATTGTTCAGTGATTTTATAATGGACAAATCATCCAAATATTTATATTTTTGGATAAGAAATGTATATTGATGCTAATCGGTTGAGGGTAGGACTCAATCAAATAGTGTTGCATGAGGTTTATGGATAGCTGTTTAATTTTGTGTGTATGACCACTTGACAGAGAGGGAAAGAAGGCTTGGTTTACTTACTTTGAAGTAGAAATAAATTTAAAATGGATTAAATGTTGAACCTCCGTAGGGTGCCTGCGCCCGGGCAGGACAGCCAGACCTAGCCAAAGGGACTGAGTTTTGGAGACAGATGGCCCTGGGCCCTAACTCTGGATGTACCGCTGAGAGAATTACTTATTTTTCTTCCCATAGTTCATCCTTTATAATTTCCTTTTGTGAGAGTCCCATGGATGACAAGCACTCTCAATTTTTGTTTATCTTAAAATGCCCTTATTTCTTCCTAAGTTTTGAAAGATCAATTTATTGGCCATTAAATTTCAGGTTGGGTGTTGTTTTCCCTCAGTGCTCTGCAGATATTGTTCCAGTACCTTCCAGCTTCCACGGTTGCTGTGAGGCTCAGCTTTCAGTCTAATTGCTGTTTCTGTGTGCATGGCATGCATGCTAGTTTGAAACTGTTATGCACCCCAGAAAAGCCATACTCTTTAATCCAGTGTTGTGGGTCCAGACTTATTTTGGATGGGACCTCTTGTTTGGGTTGTTTCCATGGAGATTAACTTAGATTCACTTACTGGATTCACTTAAATTCACCAAGATTCACCTACTGGAGTTCTTTAAAAGGGATACACTTTGGAGAAAGCACAGATGTTTGGAGAACCAACACAGAAAGCAGAGAAATGAAGCCAAGTGATAGATGTTTGGTGATGCAGAAAGCAAATGCCCCAACAGAAGCCAGAAGGACCCACACAACCTGAGAGAGCCATCTGAAGCCAGAAGCCTGGGAGAAGACGGCAGATGTTACCTGGTGCCTTCCCATGTGACAGAGGAACTCTGGACGCGATTGGCCTTTCTTGAGGGATGGAATCCTTATGTTGGTGCCTTAATTTGGACATTTTCATGGCCTTAGAATTAGCTTGTAACTTGATAAATCTTCTTTATAAAAATCAATCCATTTCTGGTATATTGCATTCCAACAAATTTAGCAAACTGAAACAGTGTGTTTTCCTTTCCCCCTTGATGCTTTTAAGATACTGTTTTTGTTATTTTTATTCAGTTAACAGTGATTTGCTTAGTTGTGGATTTTTAAAAACATATCCTGCACGTGATTTATTTAACCTCCTGAATCTCAGTTTTGGAATTTTCAAACAGTTCTGGGAAAGTTAAATCATTGTTCAATATTTTCTTCTCCTTTGTCTGATTCTGGCCCTCTAGAGATGATATATTATATATTGTCCCAGTCTTTTCCTCTGTGTCTCTTGACCTTCTTTTTATTTCCCATTCTCTTTCTCTGCACTGTAATCTGAAACATTTCTTTTAGTGCTTCTGTTTCTCTAATTCCCTTTTCAGCTGTGTTAACTATGCTATTTGGCCCATCTATTGTGTTTTTAAATCTTAGTTAATACATTTTACATTTCCTAAAGCTCTAATTAGTCTTTTAAAAATCCAGTTAAATTTTTAAAAATCTTAGTCATTTATTTCTTGAAACATGTCAAGTAGTATTTTTTCTTATTCTGTTTAACAATTACCTGTCACCTCTTCCGATTTAATCTCATTCTGCTATCTGTTATTTTTCTCTCCCTCTGGCTTTATTTTGTTGTTGTGTTTGATTTGACTCACGATGCCTTGTCTTCCTTTGTGCTTTGTCATGTTTGGCCTCCTGAATTCACCGTTCCAGCACCTTTACCTGCATTAGCACTCTGAGGTTGAAGCTGGAGGACACAGCTTCAACCTCAAAAGTAAATGCAAAGGTAAAATCTTTTTTTAAAACCACCTAGCAAGCTCTCAACCCAGACCCACTTTGAATTTAATGCTCCCCTCAAAGTTGTTTGGGACCACCCAGAAACCACAGCTCAGCCACAGGCACACCGGACTCCTATCCCATGGTTGTAGATTCCCAGGGAACTTTTCTTTCTTCCTTTTCTCTCGGTACAGAGTACAAGTCATGACAGGCAAGTTTTCTCACTTTCCCGTCCATGCAGAGGCTCATTTCCACCCTGGCAGGCTCCGTCCCCTGTGCCCTGCATCCTCGGGCAGTGTGGTCTGGAGGGAAGCTGGCTCAGTGCCCCGTGTCCTCACTCTTGCTTCCTTCCTGATCTCTGCAGTGTCACTGCTCTTCATCACCTAGTGATTCACATTAAAGGTGCTTTATATTTCCCCGCTGTGTTGTGAAACAACACAAAAAGCAGAGCTATGTGGTACTATGTATATTTTTAAGAAGGGGCATATATATATATGAACATATTCATGTATGTGCAGGAACATGTATTCACACACATGTGTGAACCTGTACACAGTCATGTGCCCACACGTACACGCGGTGTGTGTCTGCCTGTATTTTCTATATTTGCAAAAAAGAAACGCTGACAGGATAAAAAAGAAGCCAGTGGGTGGCCACCTGCATACTATTTTATTGGGCTATGTGGTTATTTACCCGGTGGCCACCTGCCTACTATTTTATTGGGCTGTGTGGTTATTTACCCGCGAGAGCTCACCCCACCGCGGCCGAGCCCGGCCTCAGGTCCCGCCGTGCATGCCTCGTCCACAGGAAAGGGACCCTCGGCCGCGCCCATCTCCTGTGTCCACACAGCCATCACGGAAGCCCGCTGCCCTCCAAGTCCCTTTTCCGGAAGGGTTGCTTGCCCTCTGTTGTCTTATCCCCAGGGCTTGGCACCCAGGCGAAGAGCCCACTTGCCCCGTGAGCCTGCCTCCGCTGTCCGTGCGCCCGGCCTTCCCGATGGCCGGTCCCCGCCGTCGGCCGTGAGCGGCACTGGTCTCGCACGGACCCCTCCGTCCTGATCGTGGTCCCTAGCGGCGGCACCCCGGCATTCCCTCGCCCCATTTCTGTAGCTGTTTGAAACTCAGCAGATGATGGGAAGTGGTCCATCCAGTTTCCTCCCCGGGCGCGTCCTCGCCAGGTCTTCCTCCCCAGGGCTCCTCTTCTGCAGGGCCCTGGACTGGGCACACTGCTCCTCCTGGTGGGAAAAAACCACACAGCTTTCCTCCATACAGGACCAGTTTCCTTCTCCTTTTGTTTTTTCTAGAATGATTAAACATGTTGACTCACCAAGCATTCATCAAGTTCCTGCTAGCAGCAGGCTTTTCTAGGTAGAAAAGGCCCTGCAGCGGTCTTTGGCATTTAATTTACTCATTAATTCGTTCAATTGCTAATTAATTTCAGGGTGTCTAAGACCTGCTTTTTGCAAGAAAGTATTTATGGAGGTTAAAAGCAGGGGCCCTGGGCTCACCTGCTGGCTTGACCCTTTATTAACTTTTTGACTCTGGGCAAGTTATTAAAATTCTCTAAGGCCAAGTTTCTTCAACTATAAAACCAGAAAAATGACCGTAGCTACCTCAAGACTGTTGTGATTCTTAAATAAGGTCTTGTTCACAAAGTGTCTGGCCCAGGCATAGCAGGGACCACACAGCTGTGAGCGGCTCCACGCGGCACTGAGGCTGATGAACTGGGGGTACAGAGGAGGGGAGGTGGGGGCAGAGTGTGACTGCTGGGGCAGGAAAGTTTGGAAAACTTCCCTTGGTTTGTAAGACGCCATCTTAAGGAACGCTGGTAAGAGGTACATGGGGCTTCACTCTATCACTTTTCAACTTCTTGTGACTCTTACATTACTCAAAACAAAACAAAGAAGTAAATGTTGAGGATATGAAACCCCAAGGAAGGGCCACACACGTTGCAGATGGGCAGGGCTTCACAGAGTTGGCATTCTGCTGGGAAGGGACAGCAGTGGTTGCACAGCTGCTGGCTTGTAAGTGCGAGGAAGGAGACGGTGGCAGTGCAGGAAAGGACAAGGGACTCTCGGAGACATGAGGGTTGGGAAGGCTGAGCAAAGAGGCGGGGCTCGAGGGGGCTAGCAAGTTCCCAAGCAGGGAAGAGACTGAGCAAATGTATTGGGAGCAGGGCCCAGTGGGCAGAGAGAGAAGGAACTGCTTCCGACGAGACAGCGGGGAAGCACGTGGTGACAATGGCTCTGCATAGAGCCTGGGTTCTGAAAAGTTATGTCTTTTTAGTTGAATACAAGTTGCCATTTTGGAAGCACAAAGGGCATGGTGGGGGCAGCGTGTGGTGGGACAAGCATCTGGGGCAGGAGCTCCTAGAGGAAGCTGGGAAGTTCCTGGGCTCCCATAGGGTCTTTGACTTCCTTCTGGCAGCCTTTGGAGGGCTTCAGCGGGGTTTGCATAGATGCCCTGGGGCCAAGGGCAAACCTCCCCAACGCCCGCCCCGGCCCAAGGCCTTCTCACCTGGACCCCTGGAGCCCTGCACGTGGCACAGGACTGGGCTCCAGGGCAGGACAGGCCCTGAGTTGGCGGATGCTCCTCTCTTCCCCTGTTCCTTTTTTTTTCATGCAGTGCTCTATTTTATTACTCTCCCCCCCGTACGCTGGATAAAGGCAGCCTCCGTCAGAAGGTTTTCACAATCACACAGTCACAAGGTGAAAACTATACAGTCGTACACTCATTGTCAAAGACTGAGGCTCCTGGGCTATACAGTTCAACAACTCCAGGTGTTCCCTCCTGGCTGCTCCAATACAGTAGGAACTAAAAAGAAATATCGATATAATGAGTCAGTGATCATAATCGTTTGTTAAATCCTAACTTCTCACTTAAAGTGCCTCCCTTTCATTTGATTTTT
>PVIY010055784.1:0-13591 GCA_004026745.1 Myrmecophaga tridactyla | reverse complement strand
TTTTTACCTTCTGCCTTTTTAAAAAACATTTTCTTGAGATATATTCACATACTACTATAAAATCATCCAAAGTGTACAATCACTACATCAGTGGTTCACCGGGTCATTATATAATTGTGCATTCCTCACCACAATTTTTGAACATTTTCATTACTCTGAAAAATAAAAATAAGAGTAAAAAAGAACAAAGAACACCCAAAACATCTTATACCCCTTATCTTCCCCTATTATTTATTTTTTGTCTTCATTTTCTTACTCATCTGTCCCTTTACTGGATAGAGGGAGAGTCAGTCACAAGGTTTTCACAATCACACGGTCACACTGTGAAAGCTATATCTTAATCACCTCTAAGAATCAAGCGTACTGGATTATAGTTCAGCAGTTTCAGTATTTCCTTCTAGTTATTCTAATACACTAAAAACTGAAAAGGGTTATCTATATAGTGCATAAGAATAACCTCCAGAATGACCTCTGACTCTATTTGAAATCTTTCGCCACTGAAATTTTATTTTGTTTCATTTTTCTACCCCCTTTTGGTCAAGAAGGCCTTCTCAATCCTACAATACCAGGTTCAGGCTCACCCCTAGGAGCCATGTCCCATGTAGGGGCTTTCATTGGATTTTATCTTTGAAATACATGGTTTATTTTATACCTTTTAATTTTTGAAAAAATCGTGTGCTTACCTTTTTGTGTGTGTGCTTCTCTATTTTAATGAAAAAAGATAGCAAAATGTCCCTTTGCTCTCATTTTTAAAGGGTTTTAAAGATTCTTTCTGCTATCAGTTTAATTAGTCTACAAAAGTAATTTAAGGATTTGCTCTTGGCCATATATCTTTGTTACTATCCCTAATGAGCATTTTGGAATATGGACTTTATGGGTTTAATTAATTAATACCCCATTTAGTCATTTTGTATCATTTGCAGAATGTTTTCAAGAAACGTATTTTTCAATACTAGTAGGTCATTTGGGATTCTGAACAACTGAAACATCCAAACATCAAAATTGCTTTAAAAAGATTTTTTTTAATGATCATCCATTTAAGAAATGATGCTGTATGATAACTGAAGTATATTTTTGCTCTTGTGTGTGGGACGTGGTGGCATGATATCCTGGGCTCATTCTCTGTCTGAGTGACCCCAGGCCCTTGGCGCAGAAAAGGGCCCCACATTATTGAGGAAAGACAAGAGTGGCATCCTGGGGGTCTGACGGGAACTGCTCATGTTCTGACTGTATTTTGTTGCTGTTTTCGAGGGTAACATGTTTTAACGCATTGAATTGCAGTTGTGCAGATATACATACTACTTGCTAAAACATCTTTTTCCATCATCGTGCTCTTCTGGAGTTAAGAGATCTAAATTCTGGAAAAGTGATGCATCAGGAACATGTTAGGTCCTGGACATTCCAGGTAAACAGTCTACTCAATTGGTTTTGTAACTCTTCCCATTTACTTTTCATGCACTGAAATAACTCATTCTCTATTTGGAGTCTAGTAACAGGTGCAAATAAACATGCCTTCTCTTGGTAAACTTACTGTACTAAACTAAACTAAAGGAAACAAGCAAACTGTTTAAAAATGTCTGGATTCTATCTGAAAGTTTTGTGGGATGCCACCATGGCTCTGGGGTGCCTACAAGCCATTTTTTGTAGTTTCTCTCCTTGCTTATTCTTGTTTCTTTTTGAATTCTTGACTTTCTCGGTTTCCTTCCTTTTGTTCTTTTTTGAGTTCTTTCCCTTTTGCTTTTTTCCCATTTTTAGGGATAGCTTAGTAACATTTTACAATCACCACAGGCTTTTTTTTTTCCCCTGACTAATTGTGGATTTAGAGCTAAAGACAAATTTTAATCGGATGTTAGGTTTTCTGTAGTTGTAAATCTCCATACTGGTGTAAATTATTTCTAAAGAGTTAAATATTCCATTTTGAGTGGGAAATACATGTGAAATTATAGCCTCCCAAGTGCTTTTGGACGTTTAAGTAGCTATTCAAAATAAGTTTCACAGTGAAGTTTAAATTTTGTGCTAAAGGCAAAATTTAGGTAATAGTAATCATGTAGGTAAGGAATTACAGAATTCTTTTTACTTATGAAATTTTGGGTAAACAAAGATGTCATTTTGGTTAAAAGAATGTTTTATAATTGCTTAAACAATATTAGAGTTTGGTTTAAAAATGTGGCAGAGTCAAGTCTGTGTTAAATATATAGCTGTTACTTATGCCATTATCAAGAATGAGACTACATTCCAGGTTAAAAGGGATTCAGAGATAATTTCATTCAGTTCTCTTATTTTGTAGATGAGACAGTTAACTTCACACATCTAGTTAGTGACCTGGTTGATCATTGTTAGATCTTCCACTTCCCTATCTACTGTGCTTTTTTTGAACAGAAAGATAAATTATAATACTCAGAAAGAAAATGGCTTGAGCAATATGGTAAGTGTGTTTGAGTTTTAAACCTAACTTTTACTTCAGTTTTTGTGACATTGGAGTAGATATTTAACATCTTTGAATCTCAATTTTGAGTTATACTTTAAGGTCTTTCCCATTCTGTAACTTTATTCAGGTGAAAAAAAATGAAGTAGTTTAGATTCTCCATGTTCTACATTTGTTCAATTTCAATTTGTGTTTTATTTGAAGTAGATATTATTCCTAATTTTTCATAGATATCATTCCTATTTTTTCACAATAGTGAATCAACTTTTCCAAAGTATATTGTTTTTAGAAACAGATTATTGTCTTAATCAACATGATAGTTGCCTCTATAGTAGAATGTCTCATTATCTTAACGGAAGTGAATGCACATTCAGAGGGTTCTCCCCTGGTTTTAAACTGGTGAAAGGGTATGGTGTAGGAACGTCCAATAGAAAAGTCATTGAGAAGTATTCTCTTCAGTATTTACAGTTTATTTCAGTCAGAGGATTTCTTAGTTAGCTAAATCTGTTATGACAAATACCACAAAGGACTGGCTTAAACAACAAGAATTTATTTGTTCATGGTTTAGAGATTAGAAATACAAAATCAAGATGTAAGCAAGGCCACGCTTTCTCCTGGGGTCAGCATTCTGGTATTGGCAGTCCTCTGTTACATGGTAATCTCTCTCTTCTCTCTGGTTTCCACTTCTGGCTTTTACTGCTTTCCTCTTTTTTTAGGAGTGGGTGGGGGGTGCATGTCCAAGAATCGAACCCAGGTCTCCCGCATGAAAGGTGAGCATTCTGCCACTGAACCACCCGAGCACCCTTGCTTTCCTCTTTTAAGGCCACTAGTAGTATGGATTTAAGGCTCATTAAAATTCAGTTTTACCTTAACTGATCATAATAATAACATCTTCAAAAGACCCTGTTTACAAATGGGTTCATACCCACAAGAACATTGTCTAAGATTAAGAAACATGTCTTTTGTGAGTTACAGGATTCAGTCACCAACAGAGAATAATGTTGTTATATGAATAAGATTTAAGAAACTTGCTATTTTAACTTTTAGAGTTGCTTTATTTGGGGGTTGTGGGACAGATTTTCCATTCTCAGTAGGATAATCTGGCATGGTTTGTGGCAGAGGGAATACAATTGTGATAATCAGAAAGGATAGGAGAGATGAGTTTAAAGTACTAGAGAGAAAGCTTGGGAGTCTTTTTTTTTCTGGAAAGATAACTGCAGTGAATTTTGAGATCTTGAGCTCATTGCTTAGCAGTAGTTACCATGTCCTTCTCCAAATGTGTGAAATTGTATTCTTTCAGCAAGACTTTGTCCTCAAGGCATTTATTTACTCTCTAGCTGGGTTTCTAATACACAGGCCATCAAGTGGTGAGGTGTAATAAATGAGCACCTGGGAGAGTGGTCCATACAAGAAGAGAGAAGGGAAAAGAACTGAAGTAATAGAGGAAGAACTCAAGGAACCATAAAATATGAGTAGTTTGGAGGACTGATAGTTAAGAATAGCTTAAGAATTTTATTTTTCTTTTAGGGCAGTATAAGGGAATAGGGTTGGACTGGGTAAGGCATAGGCTTGGGAGTTGGAAAACAACCATTGTGTGTTTAAGGTGGCAAATGAGGAGACTTCTTCGAAGTTTTAGAGCTCTTCATCACAGCTTTTTATTTTGAAAAATTTCACATCTTCAGAATAATGGTATGATGAACACCTGTACACCGTTCATCTAGATTCACCAGTTCTTAACATTTAACCATATGTGCACGCACATGTGTGTGCACTTTGAAGCTAATAGTAGTGATTATATGTAATTGTGTTAATTTGCTTAACCACTTAAGGTAAGTTGCAGACTTCATGACATTTCACTTCTAAATACCTTTAAAAAATCCAGGCAGACTTGACTGACTTAATAAGGATCGAATGAATTGGTGGGTCAAGAGGATTTATGGAATCTTTAGGTTTATACACATTTAAAAAGTCATTATAAAAGTAGGAAGAGGAAGTTCATTGTATTCTGATGCTGTTCTTGGAAATGCAATGTTAAGTAAAAAGGCATAGAAGAATGTTAAAAAAGAGAAATTTATAAACATTTGTGTGTGTGTATATATATATATAAGACAGCTATAGATAATAATATCTCTGGAAGGATAGAAAGTGAACTGTGGCATTTCTCATCTTTAAGAAAACTAATTGGGTGGCTAATTGAGAGTGAGTAATTGAGACAGAAGCTTTTCCCTGAAAACCTTTTTTTACTTTTTTGAATTTTAAACTATGTGATTATATTAGTTTTGTCAAAACTAAATAAGAAATTATCAAGCATAGCTTTGTAGCATGTAGGAGAATACTTCACTTTATATCCTAAAGCCAGCAGGAGAAAGAGACTTAAAGAAAATAGAGGGAAATTTTTATCTTTTCAATTTTAAAGGAAATTTGCTGTTTATGCCACTTAATGGAAAGGGATATTCTTGGTGTTAGAATGTACTTTTTTTAGGAGCTGCTCGTGGGGAAAGGAATGACTTGATGGGGATCTGATCCAGAAAGTCTCGGAATTTTGTGGGGGGAAAGCACAAAGAAAGATGAAGTTGCAGTTCATATATTCCTCTTGGAGAGAAGGTAAATTTTTTCCAAGAATAAGAAACAAGAAAAGAATTTTGTTGTTTGTTTCGGTAGCAAAGCACAGAAGACGGCAAATGGGATCCAGGGTTTACCTCCTCCTAAATATATTCATGCCTTCTTTGATAATAAAAAATATTTAAGTGTGTTAAAAGAGCTGCTAAGAGACTGAACATTTAGGCATAACCTCTGGCTGTTTTCTTGATTTTTTTTTAAAAGACAGTGAGTTTTACTGAAGAGTGTATGAAGGTTAAAAGAAAATATTGTTGAGTTGATACTAGATATCTGTGTTTAGTAAAATATTTCCATTTGATAGCAGTTCAGTTATTTCATGTGATAACTTTTATACAATTTTATGGTGAACTTATGTGGTATTTATCCTTAAAAAGTACCATTTTTCCGTGTTTTGAAATATGTTGCATAAAAGGCTGAAATTAATTCCCAAGATAGCTCAGCCACAGTTAATTTTCTGTTTTGGTATGATTAACACAAAGTTATTGATTGTTATTTAGTGCCTCTTCTCTTGTGGACCAATGTTTATTAATCAGCGAGTGTTGAATTGCTCTCATTGTCCATTAGACATCCTGTGGTTAAGGGAGACAGATGGTCTTCTGCCCTTGGTAGATGCTTTTGGAGAGTTAGCATTTCAGCAGTGATAGTTAAATTCCTCAGGAGGCCAGGGGAAGCACTGATTGCTCAGGCAGGCTTTCAAGAGGACAGGAGCTCTGCACTGTTCGTTTGATCAGGAGTCTCGGTTGTGACTTTGTGGGTGAGGAAATTTTATCAATCTAATCAATTCATTTCTAGTTGATGGGGATTATCTTCTGAAAGAAGCTAAACTAAGCAAGTTTGCATGACAGTGTGTTAATTTTCAGTGGGAGATATACTGTGGTCAACTGTGGGCTTGTTGAGTGGACAAAATTTGCATCCTTACTGTTAGGTCCGGGGAACCGGGAAGGGCGCTGCAGCTGGAGCTGCGGAGGCTGTGTGGCCCCTCCCAACATGGCTTCTGGAACTGCCCCTTCTGGACCCCTGACTTCTGGAACTGATGAACCGCCCCTTCCGGACCCCTGACTTCAGGTGAATTGCCCCTTCCGGATGTCACCTGAATCTCTGGCTTAAAAGCAGCCCACGCCATCACCCAGGTGCTGACTTACCTCTCTCCATCTTGGGTTCGGTGAGCTCAGCCCCGGAGCGGAGAAATAAACCCGCCGGCTTTAAATTTCCTGATCTACCATCCTTTTTTCTCGCCCTTTTGCCTCCTAAACCTTTCAATTACTTTACTTGGTGAACATAGACGTAAGATGAGGAAGAATTGGGTATTTTCAGTTTCTCCTCAATCAAATCATAGGAATTTGATAGAGCTTATTTACTCCAGCTATTATTCTGAAAATCTGGGCCAGTTGTCTAAAATCAGAGCCTCTTTACCATAGTGTGGTGTTAGGTACACATGAATCTTTTTTACCTTTAACTTATTTTGAAACTGTTCAAATTTATAGGACCACTACAAAAATAATACAATCCCCATACAGAAAATTCCAACATATACCTACCTCCCAGACCCACCAATTTTAGCTTTTTGCTTCATTTGCCATATCATTCTCTATTTATCATCCATTTTCTGAATACTTGAATGTAGGTTGCATACATCGTGCTCCTTGATCACTTACTACTTCCATCTACATTTTCTAAGATCGAGGATATTTAGTTATGTAGCCACTGTAAGTGCTGTTATCAAGATCAAGAAATTTAACATTGATATAATAGCTTAAAATCTATATTCCAATTTTTTTATGTGTCCCCAAAATGTCCCTTTGAGCATTTTCTCCTTCCTTGCTAGATCCCATCCAGGATCAGGTATTGTGTTTAATTGTCATTTTTTCTTTAGTTGCTTTCTTTCTTTTCTTTTTTTTAATTGTGGGTTCTTTTCTATGTCATCCACTCCGAAGCATACCATTCAGTTGGATTAATCACATTCACAGTATTGTAGTACCCTTTAATCACACTCACAGTGTTGCAGTACTCTTTCCACCTTCCGTTACTAAAACATTCACTTTTCCCCAAATAGAAACCTTATACCTATCATGCATTAACTCCTCCTTTCCCTGTCCTGCCCTGCTTCTGACAATTTGTACTCTGATTTCTGTTTCTTGCCCTGCTCCTGACAACTTGTACTCTAATTTTTGTTTCTATGAGCTAACATATTCTCCCGATATTTTCTTAATAGTTACCAAGGAGCTTAAATTTAACACCCTAAATTTATGACAATCTCATTTGCTTTGATACCAACTTAACTTCAGTAATATAGACAAACTATGTTCCTATATCCTCCACCCACTTTTATGTAGATCTTGTCATAAATTACATATTTAAACATTGTGAGTCCCAAACTACTGATTTATCATTACATTTTAAAATGTTTTTTATTGTGAAATATATATACAAAAAGTTAAAAAAAAAAAGAGCAATTTTCAGAGTACATATTAACAAATAGTTATAGAACAGGTTTCAGAGTTTGGTATGGGTTACCATTTGACAACTTCAGGTTTTACTTTCTGGCTACTCCAAAACACTGGAGGCCAAAAGAAACGTCAATATAATAATTGAGTCATACTAGTCTGTTATATCCTATCTTTTCTGTTACAGCTTCTCCTTCGATCCTGTTCTCAATCTTTAGGTCTTTGGTCTGTGTGCATCCTAACTTTTTCATGATGAAAAAGGGTATTGACAGTATTGGATGGGGGGATGGAATTAGTTGTTATTCTTGGAGAGGCTACCCCCTGTGGGTTCTAGGACTTGTCTAGCCTAAGAACCCTCTGAAGGTTATAGGTTTCAGGGGAGAAAACCTAGTACATGAAACTTCTGTAGAGTCTCAGAGCTCTAGGTATTTAACTTTAGAGTTAACAGGTATCTATTACATTTTATACCTTTGCCTTTTAGATCCTATAGGAAGTAAAAAGTGGAGTTACAAACCAAAAATAGAATAATAATGGCATTACTCTCACCCCAAATCATTATTTCTTCATGTGGCTTCAATGTATTGTCTATTATTCTTTCCTTTCAACCTGCAGGCCTCTCTTTAGTATCTCTTGTAGGGCAAGTCTAATGGTGACAGATTCCCTCAACTTTTGTTTATCTGGGGATGTCTTAATGTCTCCCTCATTTATATATATTTATCAATAATGTATTAGAAGTTAAAACAAATTTTAAAATATTTATTAATTTAATATTGTAATATGAAAACATTATATGTTAACATAAGTATCATATTCTTGTGAAAAATCACTGTATTTTACAAAACATCTCTCTCATTTTTGAAACAGTTTTGCCAGATAATAGAATTCATGGTTGGCAAATTTTTACTTTTAGCGCCTTAAATAAATCTTCCCACTGCCTTCTTGCCTCCATGGTTTCTGCTGAGAAATCAGTGTCTAATTGAGGCTCCCTTGTATGTGACATGTTCTTGTGCAGCTTTCAATGTTCTTTCTTTGTCTGTGGCATTTGACAATCTGATCATAACAAGCTGTGGCCTGTGTCTGTTTGGGTTTATCCTACTGGGAGTTCATTGAGCATCTTGAATGTGTGTATTCATGTCTTTTGTTAAATTTGGGAAGTTTTCAGCCATTATTTCTTTGAATATTTTCTCTGCCCCTTTGTTACTTTTTTTTCTCTCTCTGAGACTCTCGCAATGAATATATTGGTATGCTTTATGGTGTCCCACAGATTCCTCAGACTCTGTTTACTTTCCTTTATTGTTCCTCTTTCTGCTTCTCAGACTGGATGATTTCAATTGTTTTATCTTAAGTTCACTGATGCTTTCTTTTGCTAGCTCCAGTCTGCTGTTGAACCACTCAAGTGAATTAATTTCTCTTACTGTGGTCTTCAGATTTGTTTTGTTCTTCTTTTATAATTTCCGTCTCTCTATTGATATCTCTTTTGTATTCATCTGTCATTTTCCTGATTTCTTTTAGTTCTTTGTCCATGTTTTCCTTTAGCATTTGTGCAGATTTAGTACCATTTTTAAACAAGTCTTTGTCTGGTATGTCCCATACTCCTCACTGATGGTTTCTAATGCTTTAATATTCTCCTTTGTCTTGGCCATTGCTTCCTGTTCCTTTGTATGTTTTGTAGTCTTTTGTTGAAACCTGGATATTTTAATATTTTAATGTGTTAATAATGCTGGAATTCAGACTTTGAGGCATCTGTTCTTTAAGCTTGTATCCAGCTAGCGTTAGGCCACAGCTTTTCTTAAATGCCGGAATTAACAAAAAATAAGAAGGAAGAAAAGGAAACACCTTTCCCAGTCTTTGCAGATTGACCTGTGCAAGTGTTCTCTTTTAGGATTTATCTACACAATGAGTTGTATGAGAGTAGCTCCAGGCCAAAGTGTAGGGATCTCCCTTATCCTTTCTGCCTGTGTGTCTTGTCTTGAGCATGCTTGTTGAGCTCTAGGAATTTTCTTCTTTACAATTGTTCTTTAGGAGAGCATAGGGAGCTGCCTTCTACGTTCAGAGCAAGTTCTGGGACAGTGAGTCCCTCAGGTCACCACCAAACAGATTGGGGCAGTCGTAACATAGTCCTGGTATTGCACAAGGGCCACTCTGCTTCCTCTGGAACCAGCAAGACTGGGAACACTTGAGCCAGCCAGGGCGCCATGAAATCCTACTACTTTTAAGTAGCCTTTTCCTTGTTTTAGTGTTTCCCTTGTTACTGCAGTCCTTTAATTGATTTCTGGAGCTTTGAGAAAGATGTTTCTGCCAGTTCTTCTTGATTGTTCAAAACACCTGTGGGGGTCAGAGCCCTAAAGCTTTTCACTCCGGCCTCTTGGCTAGGTGGGACCCTCATTAATTCTCGTCTAGGTCCTTTGTAATCACTTAACAAAAGCACCAGCACCCTATGTTGGATATGTTACAATAAAATTGAGGAATAATAATTATGATATTATTTGACTGCTTACCACATGTCAGGCACTTTCATAAGATGTTTTACTTCTTTTACAGCATAGGAGATAGGGGCTCCTTCAAAGCTTAGGGAAGTTAGAGTGTGAAGCCCAAATTCAGACTCAGGTAGCCACTCTAGAAAACCTCTGATCTTAGCCACTATGTGATAGATGCTGCTTTTCCTTTTCACATTTCAGCGTCTTTCCATTTCTGTTTTCCTTCGTATAGATATATCATGGTTACTTTGAGACCTTATCTCCCAAATGAACACTTAGAAAACACAGTTATTATTAAAATATTTAAGCCCTGGTTCTTGGGGTAGTTTCTTTTTAAAGTTTACTGATCTTACCCATTTAATGATAGTTCTGAATAGTTTTATTTAGAGGAGAACTTTAAATAGTTTTTTTTTTAATATGAGAAAGATTTCAAAGATTTTAAAGAAGTTGCAAAAAAAGAAAAGGATAATAACAAGAACAACTAATTATTTTAACCAGATTCACTTGTTAAAATTTCACCCGTTTACTTTATCATGTGTGCATGTTTTCTCACTCTCTCCGCTTTGTATAGTGGTTTTTTTTTCTTCAGAATCATTGGAGGATAGTTGAGGCCATACATCATGGCTTTTTACCCCTAAATGCTTCAGTGTATATTTCTCAAGAATAGTGTTTTTTTTACATGACAACAGTACAGTTACCACTTCATAAATTTACATTGGTAGAATATTTTTATTAATCTGCTATCCATATATTGATTTTATCAGTTGCCCTAATAATGCCCCTTTTCAATGTTTTTCCTCCTCTAGTACAAGATCCAGTCTAAGTTGTTTTGTTGTCATGTCTCTTTAATATTCTTTAATCTGGACTATTTCAACAGTTTTGTCTTTTATCCTAGATTGACATTTTTAAAGAATATAGTCCCCATCTTTATTTTTAAAAAGAATGTTCTTATGTGTGTTCATCTCATGTTTCCTCATCATTAGATTCTGGCTGTGTATTCTCAGTCATAATATTGCATAGATGATGATGTATCTTTCTCAGCGTATCACATCTGGAGTACATTTGTGTCTCTTTAGTGATGGTTAATTTTGGTCAACTAGTCAAGTTGTTGTCTGATATCTTCACTCTAAACTCACTGTTTTCCTTTCTCTTTCACAATTATTAAACCATTTGTGGGGAGACACTTTGATAGCAGATACATATCCTGCACTTATTCAAAATTTCCCCCTATGGGTGGGCCATGATAGCTCAGCAGGCAGAGTTCTCGCCTGCCATACCAGAGGACCCGGGTTCGTTTCCCAGTCCCTGCCCATGTAAAAAAAAAAAAATTTCCCCCTAGTTTAACATCAACTGAGGATTCTTGCCTGATCCAGTCTTTACTATGATGATTGTAAACTGATGATTTCTCAGTTCCTGCATTACCTCCACATTTACCCATAAGCCTCAGCATCCTACTGTAAGTAAGAGCCCAGCCTTCTGCACTGTTTGTTTATTTGTAATATGGGCTTGTACATTTCTGTTTTTCCCAATGGTTTATACTTCATAACAGTACTAGGTTATTTTGGTGCTCAGATTGTCCCAGATTTGGCCAGTGTGCCCCTCCAAGATGGCTGTTGTGTCTATGTGTCACACCCCATTGTTTTTTTTTGAATACTTTCTTGCTTTAATGGGATCACAGAGATGTTTCAGGATCATTTTGTAACAAGAGTCAACCATTTCTTTGAGCTTCTCTGGTTTCTTTTTTGCTGGGAATGGTATTAGAGACCCTTTAGCAAGCAGAGATTAGAAGTATATTCATTTGTATACATACATATACACACATACATATGTATATGTTCACATAAAAATGTACTTGCACATACATATATATATTTTAGGAATCATGATTTTACACAGAGGGTGATTTTTAAAGAACATACAATCTAGTTGCCCTAACACTTTTGGGGTTTGTACTATATAAGGGATTTGCCAATGCAGAGTTATTTTAAATATAATACATATATAATAAGGTGTCAATAGTCAACAAAAACTCAGGAAAGAGGTAATGATGAAAGCTTTGAAAACAGAAGTTTTCCCTTCAACTTTTACACTTCAGGTAAGTAGAAGTGAATAGAGATAGAAATCATTTAGTAAACTTCTGTGTTTACTGAAACTATGAGTTTCAGTATGGAATTAACATAAGTTACTAGTATGGAATTAAGGTCAACTTCATTAAGCAGAGTCAGTTGTTCTCAACTTGTATCCTAAATAAGCAATATTTTTCTTAAATTTGTATTTTTTATTTGAAAAATATTGAAAATACACTCAGAAAAATAATCTCCCATAGTATCACCACTTTATTTTAGAAGTATGTAAATTAGGGAGTAAAATTTTTGTTTACTTTCCCAGTCCTACCTCTCTCCACCATACGCATGCCAACCCTTTGTTCCAGGAGTAATTAATCATTATGTATGCTTAGTCATTTCTATAAATTTGTATATTTATTAAAGCATTATATATATATACATATACATACATACACATGTGTATATATCAATATCCATATAATATCAAACTTTTAAATTATATTTTCTTGAAATCAGGGAATTTACATTGATTTCTCTAATACCTAACTAAAGGCCTTATTCAGATTCTGTCAGTTATCGCCAAAATGTCTTAAAAAATATAAAAGTAAGAAAAAATACTCGCTTATGCGCTGCAGTTGGTTTCTGGAATAGTTTGTCTGTCTTTGTGTTTCATGGCATTGAAATTTTTGAAGAGTACTGCAAGTTATTGTGTAAAATTTCTTCCAGTTTTAGTTTGATGTCGATTCAGGTTTTACCCTTTTTGTAGAAATGTAAAAAAAAGCCTTAACTCAAGAGTGACTGGTCAAAAATGACTTTTTATATTGTGTAGTTTTTAGCCAATCTGGTGAAAAATCTCTCACTGTATGTTGGTATGTCTGTTCATGAACTTTTCCCATTTTTCTGTCAGGTTGTTTGTTAGTCTTTATTTTTTCCATTTTAAGAATTTGTTAGGTATTAGGGATATTAGCCCTTTACCTGTGATATGGTATGTTGCAAGTATTTTCTCCCATTTTATCTATTGTTTTTTGTTTATGATGGGAAGTTTTTGGTATGCAGAAGTTTTAAAAAAATTTTTATTCAAATTGATTAAACTGTTCCTTCTGTCTGATTTTGAGTCAGAATTAGAAAGCCTTTTTCCCTAAATTGAGATTAGAGAAGAATTCACTACTACTTGTATGACTTCATTGTTCTGCATTTAACTCTGATTCATTTGGAGTTAAATCTTGTGTATAAAATGAGGTATGAATCTAACTTTATCGGTTTCCAAATGGCTATCCAGTTATTCTCATATTATTTATTAAAAAGTCAGTCTTTTCCCCAGTAATTTGAAATGCCAACTTTGTCATATGTGGTGTACTAAAGTTCCATCTGTACTTGGGTCTATTATTGAACTTTCTGTATCTTTCCAGTGGTCTGTATATTCATATGCCAGTATGTGCTGGTTTGAATGAAAGGATGTATATACTTTAGAAAAGCCATGTTTTAATCCTAATCCCATTTTGTAAAGGCAGTCATTTCTTCTAATACCTGTTCACTACTGTATGTTTGAGTCTGTAATTA
>PVIY010055783.1:0-13582 GCA_004026745.1 Myrmecophaga tridactyla | reverse complement strand
TCTATCATTCTCACATGCAGCGTCATTCAGTATTTTAACATAATTACATTACAGTTAGGTAGTATTGTGCTGACCATTTCTGAGTTTTTGTATCCAGTCCTGTTGCACAGTCTGCATCCCTTCAGCTCCAATTACCCAATATCTTACCCTATTTCTATCTCCTGATGATCTCTGTTACCAACAGCATATTCCAAGTTTAGTCTGTTTACTTTTGCTGAGGGCAGGTGAGGTACTCCATTGAAAAACCAACCTGATATTGTTGGGGACAGTAAGATTTGTAGGGGGAGGTAGGAATCGGGAAATAAGAGCTTGAAGCCTAACTGACTAATGGAAAGTTGAGATTTCATTGCATCATTGTCATATTAAGTTCAAAATAGCGTGGCTTACAGCATGGGCTGGCACAGTTTTTATATAAAAGGCGAGATAGTAAATATTTGGGGTTTTGTGGGCTGTAAGGTCTTTGCCACATTGGCATTATGTGAACAAACAAGTGTGGCTGTGTCCATCACCCTCTTTATTTATGACACTGACATTTGAACTTCATGTAAAAAATTAGGTAAAACGCTATTCTTCTTTTTATTCTCCCCTCCCCCCAACTATTTAGCAATATAAAATCCTTTCTCAGTAGGCTATACAAAAACAGATGGCAGGCAGGATTTGGCTTGTGGATCAAACCTAGTTTGCCAGCCCCTGCCTTATAGTAATAGCCGTGTGTTATTTTTGACTGAGAAGTCTGACTTTTGACTTTGCACACTCTATCTTTAAGCGTTTGTGGTTGGTGGCAAACTGGCCCTCCAACTCCCCTTTTCCCTCTCTGTTTAAAAAACGTTTTCCTTATAAAATGCTTTTAAACTTACAGGATAGTTACAAAAATAGTACAAGCCCCATACAAAAAACTCTAACATGTCCCTACCCTCGAAAGTACCCAGACCCACCTAATCTCATCAGAAGGTTTTATTTATGAGTTCACGCCTACAGGAATGTATTAAGTTTAAGAACATGTTTTTCTGGGATACATAACTCCAAGGCACTACCCCTGTCTGTATGTATGTGTCTGCATATCTACCACCAAACTGTTTTCCATAGTCGCTGTACCACATTATCCATTACCACCAGCAATGCATGAGTGTCCCAATTTCTTTTTTCTTTCTACATTTTTTATTATGAAATGTACATACAAAAAAAGTAAATTTAAAAGTACGTTGTAACAAGTAGTTGTAGAACAGGTATCAGTTGGTATGGGTTATAGTTCCACAATTTCAGGTTTTTCCTGCTAGCTACCCCAAGACACAGGAGACTGAAAGAAATATCAGTATAATGATTCAGCAGCCATGCTCATTTGTTAAATCATACTGTCTTCTCTTACAACTCTTCTTTCTTCTTTGATCCTTCTCCCAAACTTTAGGCATTATTTGGACTATGCCCATTCTAACTTTTTCATGTTGGAAAGGGCTGTCGATATATGAGATAGAGGGATGGAACTCATTGATGTTCTGGAGAGGCTGGCCCTCTCTGGATTTCAGGACTTATCTGGCTTAGGAACCCATCTGGAGATTGTAGGTTTCAGGAATGTTGTCTTGGTACGTGACATTTGTAGAATCTCAGGTAGAGCCCTAGGTGTTCTTTAGGGTTGATAAGAATGGTTTTGATTGGGTTTTAGCAAACCATGGTAATTAGCAATATCTAGCTGAAGCATGTGTAAAAGTAGCCTCCATATCTACTCTTAGCCACTGATATCTTATTTTGCTACATTTCTTTTCCCCTTTTTGGTCAGAAAAATATTGTCAATCCCATTGTACCAGGGCATTCTTATAGCTGGGAGGTGGTATCTCATTGTAGTCTTGATCTGCATTTCCCTTATAGCCAGTGAAAATGAGCATCTCTTCATGTGCCTTTGAGCCATCTGTATTTGCTTTCAGAAAAATGCCTATTCACATCTTTAGCCCATTTTATAATTGGGTTGTTTGTTCTTTTGTTGTTGAGTTGTATGATTTCTTTATGTATACAGGATATCAAACCTTTATCCAATATGTGATTTCCAAATATTTTCTCCCATTGAGTTGGCTACCTCTTCACCTTTTTAAAAAAGTCCTTTCAGGCACAGAAGCATTTGATACTGAATGGTTCCCATTTGTCTGTTTTTTCTTTTGTTGCTTGTGCTTTGGGTGTAAAGTTTAGGAAGCTCCCTCCTATTACTAGGTCTTGAGGATGTTTCCCTACATTTTATTTTAGGACTGGTTCTTATGTTTAGGAGTTTGATCCATTTTGAGTTAATTTTTGTTAGGGTGTAAGGTAAGGGTCTTTCATTCTTTTGGCTATTGTTGTCCAGTTTTCCTCAGCCCATTTATTGAAAAGATTATTCTGTCCCAGTTCAGCGGATTTGGAGGCCTTGTTGAAGATCAGTTGTCCGTAGATCTTGTGGTCTGTCTCCACATTCTCGATTCGATTCCATTGGTCAATATTTCTATTTTTGTGCCAGTACCATGCTGTTTTAACCACCATGGTTTTGTAATAAGCTTTAAAATCAGGAAGTGTTAGTCCTCCCGCTTCATTCTTCTTTTTAATGGATATTTTTAGCTATTCAAGATCTTATTATTTCTTATAACCTTAACTTCATGTATCATCCAATCCATACAAAGTATAACCAGTGGCTGACAATATCATCACATAGTTGTGTATTCATCATCATGATCATTTTTAGGACATTTGCATCACTCCAGCAAATGAAATGAAGGGAAAAAAGAAAAATCCATACATCCCATACCTCTTACCTCTCCCTCTCTTTGATCACAGTATTGCAGTCTACCCAATTGTTTTTACCCCTTATCCTGCCCCCCATTATTTATTTATTTTTTGTCCTTATTTTTTATTTATCTACCCATAACCTGGGTAAAGGAAGCATCAGCCACAAGGTTTTCACAATCATAGACACATTGTGAAAGCTGTATAATTATACAGTCATTTTCAAGAATCAAGACTGCTGGAACACAGTGCAACAGTTTCAGGTACTTCCTTCTAGCCACTCCAATACATAAGAAAAACTTCCAGGAAAATCTCTCAACTCTGTTTGAAATTTCTCAGTTACTAATACTTTATTTTGTCTCATTTCTCTCTTCCCTTTTTGGTCAAGAAGGCTTTCTCAGTCCCATGATGCTGGATCCCGACTCCATCCTGGGAGTTCTGTCGCATGTTGCCAGGAAGATTTATACCCCTGGGAGTCATGTCCCACGTGAGGGGGAGGGCAGTGAATTCACCTGCAGAGTTGGCTTAGAGAGAGAGGCCACATCTGGGCAACAAAAGAGGTTCTCTAGGGGTGGCTCTTAGGCATAATTATAAGTAGGCTTAGCTTTTCCTTTGTAAGAAAAAGTTCTCTTAAGGGTGAGCCCAAACTTGTGGGCTCAGTATATTAACTTAGTTGTTCCCAGTGCTTGTGAGAAGTCAGGAATTTTCCAGGTGGAGAAGTTTAATATTTCCTCCTTTCGCTCCAGTCCCCCCAGTGGATGTTGCGAATACTTTTATTCTTGCCCAGATTACTCTCGCCCAGATATATCAGGGCATCACACTGGTCTGTACAAACCAACAAGATCTCATTCCATATTCAAGATTCATTGTAATGATGATGTTTGAATAAACTGACCATACAAGTTAAATTAGATATTGTGCTACCCGCAATATAAATTTTGCACCAAAAGAGCGTATCTTCCTTTGGTCTCACACAGAAGTTGAAGTTTTTAAGTTTTAAAATATTGACAATATCATCATTTACCCTGTATTCTGGTTTACCTTAGTCCTATCCAGATCAGCTTCATTCATATCTCTAGTCAGAATCTGATCATTTTTTCAAGTGTTTTAATAGTCGCTGTATGGGGTGATGCTAACTTTCGTAGCTTCAGGGCTCTAACTCTGAGTCTCAGGTGTCACATAAATACCCACAGTTACAGGGAATGACCAAGTTACGCACAAATAGTTAAGCATCTAGAATTTAGAAGTAACAGTTACAACTCTGGAATAGAGTTTGTATTCCTAGAGTTTACAATCTAGGAACCTTTACAGTAGGCCTTAACCTTTAGCCTGTGCTCTTGATTTCATTTCTCAGAGTGTGTATATTATAGTTAGTCCATATGAGGCATGATAATATTTGTTATTTTTTATTTTGACATTTCATTCAACATACTGTCTTGAAGGTTCATTCACCTAGTTGCATGCCTCGCAGCATCGTTCCTTCCTGCAGCTGCTTGGATGTACATTGTATGTGTACGCAAGTTTCCCCTTCTATTCCTCAGTTGATGTACCCTTAGGCTACCTCCATCAGTTGCAACTCCAGTTTCTCCTTTGATCTTTCTCCCAGTCTTTGGGAATATTTTGACTCTAACTTTTTCATGTTGGAAAGGGGTGTAGAAATATGGGATTAGGGGAATGGAACTAGTTGATGTTCTGAATAGGCTTGCCCTTCTAGATTTCAGGGTTTATTGCCCATTTTTTAGTTGGGTTGTTTGTCTTTGTTGTTGAGCTGTAGAATCTCTTTTTATATTGTGGATATTAAACCCTTATATGATGTTTCCAGATACTGTCTTCCATTGGGTAAGCGTAGGGTGCCCTTTTACTTTCTTGACAAAGATCTTTGATGCACAAAGTGTTTAATTTTGAGGAAATCCCATTTATGTATTTCTTTTTCCATAGCTTGTGTTTTGGGTGTAAGGTCTAGGAAACCATCTCTAATCACAGGATTTATGTTTCTCTAAAAGTTTTTTGGTCTTAGTTCTAATGTTTAGGTCTTTGATCCATTTTGAGTTAATTTTTGAATAGGGTGTGAACTATGGGTCATCTTCTCTTCTTTGCATATGGATATCCAGTTCTCCAAACTCCATTTATTGGGTTGGCTTGATTACCTTATCAAAGATCAGTTGTCTGTAGATGAGAGTGTCTATTTCTGAAAACTCAATTAAATTTCATTGGTTAGTACATACATATTTATGCCAGTACCACATTGTTTTGATAAAGTCAGGTAATGTGAGATCTCCCACTTTATTTTTCTTTTTCAAGATATTTTTAGCTATTTGGGGCATGCTGCCCTTCCAAATAAATTCAGTTTTTGGTTTTTCTATTTCTGCAAAGTAAATTGTTGGCATTTTAATTGGTACTGCATTGAATCTACAAGTCAATTTGGGTAGAATTGACATACTAACTGTATTTAATCTTCTAATCCATGAACATTATATGCCCTTCTGTTTATTTAGGTCTTCCACGATTTCTTTTAGCAATTTCCTGTAATTTTCTGTCTATAAGTCTTTTGTGTCCTTAAATTTATTCCTAAATATTTGATTCTTTTGGTTGCTGTTGTAAATGGAACTTTTTTCATGTTTCCTCCTCAGACTGCTTGTTACTAGTGTATAGAAACACTATTGACTTTTGGGTGTTGATCTTTTTTTTTTTTTTTTCCTTTACATGGGCAGGCACTGGGAATCAAACCCGGGTCCTTGGGCACAGCAGGCAAGCGTTCTTACCTGCTGAGCCACCGTGGCCCGCCCGTGGGTGTTGATCTTGTACCCTGACATTTTGCTGTAGATTTTTTTTTGGATTGTCAACATATGGTATCATGTTATCCGTAAGCAGTGATAGTTTTACTTCTTCCTTTCCAATTTGTATGCCTTTAATTTATTTTTCTTGTATAATTGCTCTGACTAGAACTTCCAGAACAATGTTGAATAACAATGGTAACAGTGGGCATCCTTGTCTTGTTTCTCATCTTAGAGGGAAAGCTTTCAGTCTTTCCCCATTGAGGATGATGTTAGCTGTGGGTTTTTCCCTTTATCATGTTGAGGAAGTTCCCGTCTTTTCCTATCTTTTAAAGTGTTTTCATCAAAAAAGGTGTTGAATTTTATCAAATGCCTTTTTGCATCAATTGAGATGATCATGTGGGTTTTTTTTTCACTTTGATTTATTGATATGGTGTATTACATTAATTGATTTCCTTGTGTTGAACCAGCCTTGCATACCTGGCTGCAAGAATAAATTCTACTTGGTCTAGTATGTAATTTTTTTAATGTGCTGCTGGATTCAATTTACAGGTATTTTGTTGAGGATTTTTGCATCTGTATTCATTAAAAAGATTGGACTATGATTTTCTTTTCTTGTAGTAGCTTTGGCTTTGGTATGAGGATGATTTTGACTTCATAGAATCAGTTAGGTAGCCTTCCCTCCTCTTCAATTTTTTTTTGAAGAACTTTAGCAGGATTGGTACTAATTCTTTCTTGAATGCTTGGTAGAATTCACATATGAAGCCATCTGGTTCTGGACTTTCTTTTTGGGGTCATCTTGATGACTAATTCATTCTCTTGTGATTGATTTGTTGAAGTCATCTATTTCTTCTGGAGTCAAATGTTGGTTGTGCATGCCTTTCTAGGAAGTTGTCCATTTCATCTATGTTGTCTAGTTTATTAGCATAAAGTTGTTCATAGTATCCTCTCATTACCTCCTTTATTTCTGCAGGGTCAGTGATTAAGTCTCCTCTTCCATTTCTGATTTTATTTATTTGCATCCTCTTTTTTTGTCAATCTAACTAAGAATCCATCAATTTTATTGATTTCCTTAAAGAACCAGCTTCTGGTTTTGTTGATTTTCTTGATTGTTTTCATATTCTCAATTTCTTTTATTTCTGCTCTAATCTTTGTTATTTCTCCCCTTTTGTTTGCTTTGGGGTTAGTTTGCTGTTCTTTCTTGAGTTCTTCCAAGTGAACAGTTAACTCTATGATTTTTGTTCTTTCTTCTTTTTTATTTAAGGCAAAAAATTTTCCCCTTAGCACTGCCTTTCCTGCATCCCATAGGTTTTGTTTGTTTGTTTGTTTTCTTTTTTTTTTTGGTCCTTTTTGTATGGGCAGGCACTGGGAATCAAACCCAGGTCTCTGGAATGGCAGGCAATACCTCTGCCTGCTGAGCCACTGTGGCCCACCCTGCATCCCATAAATTTTATATGTTGTGTTTTCATTTTCATTTGGCTTGAGATATTTCTTGTAATTTCTTCCTTGACCCACTGGTTGTTTAAAAGTGTGTTCCTTAGCCTCCATATATTTGTGAATTTTTGGCTCTCTGTTATTAATTTCCACTATCATTATGATCTGAGAAAGTGTTTTGTATGATTTCAATCTTTTTACATTTACTGAGCTTGCTTTGTAACCCAGCATATGATCTATCATTGAGAATGATCCATGAGCCCTTGAGAAAAATGTGTATTCTTCTATTGTGGGATATAATGTTCTGTAAATGTCTGTTAATCTAGTTCATTTATTGTATTATTCAAATTCTCTGTTTCCTTATTGATCCTCTGTCTAGCTGTTCTATTTATTGATGAGAGTGGGGAATTAAGTCTCCAACTCTTGTGGTAGATGTGTCTATTTCTCCTTTGGTGTTGTCATTGTTTGCCTCTTGTAGTTTGGAGCACTCTGGCTTGGTGCATAAATATTTATGTTTGTTATTTCTTCCTGCTGAATTGTTCCTTTTATTAATACATAGGTTCCTTCTTTGTCTCTATTAATTGTTTTACATTTGAAGTCTAATTTATCAAATATTGGTTTAGCTACTCCTGTTCTTTTCTGGCTGTTGTTTCCATGAAATACCTTTTCCCAACCTTTCCCTTTCAACCTGTTTTTGTCCTTGGGTCTAAAGCAAGTCTCCTGTAAACAGCATATGGATGGGTCCGTTTTTTCTAAATCCATTCTGCCAGTCTATATCTTTTGATTGGGGAGGTCTAATCCATTAACATTTAATGTTATTTTTGTAAAGGCAGTACTTTCTTCTCCCATTTTGTCTTTTGGATTTTGTATGGCATATCTAGTTTTTATTTTCGATTTTTACCTTTACTGATAGTCTTCATTTCTACAGTCTGTTCTACAGACAGAACTTTCTGTCTTGTCTTTTCCTATGTGCCTGTAGTGTTCCCTTTAGCGTTTCTTGTAGAGCCAGTCTCTTAGTCACAAATTCTCTCAGTGACTCTTTGCCTGAAAATATTTTAATCTCTCCCTCATTTTTGGAGGGCACTTTTTCTGGATGTAGAATTCTTGGTTGGCAGTTTTTTCCTTTCAGAATCTTAATATATCATACCACTGCCTTTTCGCCTCCATGGTTTCTGCTGAGAAATGCACACATAGTCTTATTGAGCTTCCCTTGTATGTGATGGATTGCTTTTCTCTTGCTACTTTCAAAATTCTCTCTTCATCTTTGACATTAGACAGTCTGATTAGTAAGTGCCTTGGACTATGTCTGTTTGGATCTGTTCTGTTTGGAGTATGCTGAACTTCTTGGATCTGTATTTTTATGTCTTTCATAAGATATGGGAAATTTTCAGTGATTGTTCCTTCTGTTAGTCTTGCTCCTCCTTTTCCCTTCTGAGACACCCACTGCATGTATATTCATACGCTTCACATGGCACACTAGCAGCAGAAACTACTTATTAATTACTCATCCTTTCATGAAGCCATATCCATCTTTACAAAAATAAACACTAAAGAGAATAGACTGTTAACTAAAGCTAATAATAATGAATGAAAAGCATAATTATAAATAAACTCCAGATTTTAAACAGGAAATGTGTAAAAACTTTGCTATGAAAGGATTTTCACCTTTCACCTCCAAACTAGTAAGCTAACAGACACATTTTCTCTCTTAGGTGAGTCTTATATAACTTGAGGAACATCTTTTCTTGATGAAACGTAGTTGCTATTGTATGTTTTTAAAGGATTAGTCTAGTTGTGTTTTCTCTAATTCTGATTCCTCTTCTACATTTACAGTGTTGGCGGGAGCAGCTTTGTGTGGATTGTCTAGAATGTCTTCATTTAGTCCATTTGACTCCTTTTTGATCTTCACCTGTATTAACCTCTTCACCTGTCTGTGCTGTAGGTCTGTTCACTATCAACTCATTTCCCTGGGACTGACTGCTCCTCAGTGGCTTTGCCTGCCTTTTTTCCAAGGCCAGTTGTTTATTCCTTTCCGTTGTTTGTTGCTGCTCTTCTGTCCGGCTTCTGCTTGACTGAGAAGCAAACTCCTCACTTTCAGTTGAGTTTGTCAAAAGGCATCAAATTCAGTAGCAAATACATCCTGGCCATTATTTTCTCCTACTTCATCATTATTCCTAATAAAATCTTCATGTAAAACAGGGAGATCTAGTCGAATTCTAAACAGGTCTGAACTTCACTTTCATTTCCTCAACTCCGTTAATAAAATCCTCAAATTGCAGTTTAGGGAGCAGCCTGTGTGCCCAGTGCTCCACGTGTCTGATCAACGTCTTCAACCTCATGACTTTTACCTTTGAATTTTGCCTAATCAAACTCATACCTTAAGTCTGGAAGCCCTCTCTCTGAAATTAATCACTGAGCATCCAACTCGGGTAAATTCCTTTTAACAGTTCCCTTTGGAGGTACAGGAACAGGTGCCCCTCTCCCTGACTTTTCACCAGCCCCTTCACCATCTTCTCTCTGTGAAGAGGCTGGAGGTGGGAAAGGAGAAACAGTTTCATCTTCTACATGATCATAATCTGGTAGGTCAGTCAAGTTGTTCTCTTGTGGTTCCGGCATCTTGTTCTCACAATTCATTCCCAGACATTTCTGCTTCACATGTCCAAGTCTTTTTCCAAAGTGTCAAAACAAGCCCCTTGTTGCTAAGGAAGCCCTAACAGGCTGCTTCCATGTTCCCTTCTGCCATCACCAAAAAAAACCTCCCATCCCCACTATCTTCTACTCCAACAGTTTCTCCTCCCATTCGCGCTTCCATCTGTTCTCACTTCAGTTTTCAGTGATTCAGCGTTTAGAGGGTACTTTCTACTTTCAGAAGCCTTTGGACAGAAACTGGGGATGTAAAGTTGTATCTGAAACAACAGCTACAGCTAAAAGGCTCAGTTTAATAGCTGGCAGACCAGAAACACAGGGAATCTGCTGTAAACCCAACTCCTTCCTTGCCCCATAGTAAGAGGCAGGTCGGGTCGCCTCTCCTCTCCAGTCCTTGCCGGGCCGCCTCAATCCAGTCCTCCAACTTCCTCACCGCCTTCCTACAGCTCGCCAGTTTTTCCACTCCTATGCCTGGTCCCTTGGCCACCTCTTCCCTCAAGAGCTTTACTCGCCAGCTAGCCCAATCTTACCTCACTCATGCTACAGGTACCATAGCTTGGCACTTGTCTTTGGTGGCATACCATGCCACTCATGAGACTCGAGCATCCTGCCACAAGAAGCAGCCTGGGCATTTGGCCCCATAGTTCTGTATTCGTTTTCATTTGCCTCATTGTTATTTGCTGCTTTCTCTTGTAATTTTTTCTTGACCCACTTGTTGAGAGTGTCTTGTGTAGCTTTCATATGTTTGTGAATTTTCCAGCCCTGTGCCTGTTATTGATTTTCAGCTTCATTCCGTTATGATCCAAGAAAGTGTCTTGTTTAATTTCAGTCTTTTAAAATTTATTGAGACTTTCTTTGTGACCCAGCATGTGGTCTGTCCTTGAGAATGATCCATGAGTTCTTGAGAAAAGTACTGCTGTTTTGGGGTATAATGCTCTGTAAATGTTAAGTCTAGTTTATTTATTGTTATTATTTCAAAAGCTTTGTTTCCTTATTGATCCTTTGTCTAGTTGTTCTGTCCTTTGATGAAAGTGATTGAAATCTCCAACTATTATTGAAGAGCTGTCTGCTTCTCCCTTCATTGTTGTCAGTATTTGCCTCGTGTATTTTGGGGCGCTCTGGCTTGGTGTATAAATATGTATGATTGTTATATCTTGATGAATTGTCCCTTTTATTAATATATAGTGCTGTTTTTTGTCTCTTTCAGTTGTTTTACATTTGAAACTTAATTTGTCAGATATTAGTTAGAGCTCCCCCCTGCTCTTTTCTGTTTGTTTGTGTGAGATCTCTTTTTCCAACCTTTCACTTTCTGTTTTTGTTCTTGAGTCTAAAGTGAGTCTCTTATAGACAGCTTATAGATGGGTCCTGTTTTTAAATCCATTCTGCCAGTCTGTGTCTTTTGATTGGAGAGTTTAATCCTTAACATTTAATGTAATTACTGTAAAGGCAGTAGTTCTACCATTTGGTCTTTTGGATTTTATATGTCATATCTTCTTTTCTCTCTCTTTCTCTCTGTGTACCTTTACTTGTAGTCATCATTTCTACGCTCTTCTCCAGACCTCTCTCTCCTATCTCTCCCTATCTGCCTGTAGTGCTCCCTTTAGTATTAGTTGTAGAGCCAGTCTTTTCATCACAGACTCTCTCAGTGAATGTTTCTCTGAAAATATTTTACATTCACTCCGAGTATAGAATTCTTAGATGGCAGTTTTTCTTTTTCAGAATCTTAAATATATCTTACCACTTCGTTCTCACGTACATGTTGTTTGTGGAGAAATCCACACTTAGTCTTACCAAGCTTCTCTTGTGTGTAATGGATTGCTTTCAGGATTCTTTGTCTTTGACATTTAGCAATCTGATTAGTAAGTGTCTTGGAGTATGTCTTTTTGGATTGTTCTTTTTGGGGTACGGTGCACTTCTTGGATCTGTAATTTTATGTCTTTTGTAAGAGATGAGACATTTTCAGTGATTATTTCATCTTTTTGTCCCTTTGTCTAGGACACCAGTAACACATCTTTCCATGTGCTCCATGTTGTCATGCAATTCCCTAAGACCCTGCTTTTATTTTTCCTCTTTTCCCTATCTATTCTTTTGTGTATAGAATTTCAGATGTCCTGTCCTCTAGTTCACTAATCCGTTCTTCTGCCTCTTCGAATCTGTTGTTGTAGGTCTCGTTTTTTTTTGTCTTTTATTGTGCCTTTTATTCCCATAGGTCCTGTAATTTGTTTTTTCAAGTTTTCTAATTCTTCTTTATAGTCACCCAATGTCTTTTTATGCTTCATCTGTTTTACTATATCTTCCCTCAACTCATTGATTTGATTTTTGATGTGATTTTTGCATGTCTGTTCATACATTCTTTTTTTTTTGACATGGATTAATTTTTATGAACTGTTTTTTTTTTGTATAGTATAACATTGTTCTAGTTTGCTAACTGCTGGAATGCAATATACCAGAAACGGAATGGCTTTTAAAGGGGAGAATTTAATGAGTCGCTAGTTTATAGTTCTGAGGCCAAGACAATGTCCCAATTAAAACAAGTCTATAGAAATGTCCAATCTAAGGCATCCAGGGAAAAATACCTTGATTCAAGAAGGCCGATGACGTTCATGGTTTCTCTTTTGGCTGGAAGGGCACATGGCGAACACAGTCAGAGTTTCTCTCTCATTTGAAAAGGCACATGGTGAACATGGTCAGGGTTCCTCTCTCATCTGGAAGGGCACATGGTGAACATAGCATCATCTGCTACCTTCTTCTCCTGGCTTCCTGTTTCATGAATTTCCCCAGGAGGCATTTTCCTTCTTCATCTCCAAAGGTTGCTGGCTGGTGGACTCTGCTTCTCGTGGCAATGCCATTCTGCTCTGTTCTCTCTGAATTGCTCTCATTCTCCAAAATGTTCTCTCCTTTGTAAGACTAGAAATTTATCAAGACCCACCCAAATGGGTGGAGACATGTCGTCACCTAATCCAGTTTAACAACCACTCTTGACTAAATCATATCCTCCAGGGAGTATTCAAACATACAGTATTGAATAGGGATTATTCTGCCTTTACGAAATGGGATTTAGATTAAAACATGGCTTTTCTAGGGGACATACATCCTTTCAAACCAGCACAAACATATATACAAAGAAAAGAAATAAAAAAGCAATAGATTTCAAAAACACTCTTCAACAGACGCCCGAGTTTGTCATGGGCTACCACACGATCCTCTCATATTTTTCCTTCTAGCTGCTCCAGGATAAAGGCGGCTGGAAGGCTTAAGTATTTTTTATCATCACAACTGACTTTTTTTTCTTTCTTTTATTTTTTAGTGAAAAATAATATATACATAAAAGCTATAAATTTCAAAGCACAGCACCACAATTAGTTGTAGAACATATTTCAGACTTTGAGACATGGGTTACAATTTCACAATTTTAGGTTTTTTACTTCTACTTGCTGTAAAATACTGGAGACTAAAAAAGATATCAATTTAATGATTCAGCATTCATATTCATGTGTTAAATCCTGTCTTCTGTGTATAACTCCACCGTCACCTTTCATTTTTCCATACCCTTTAGGGGTGTTTGGACTATGCATTTCTAAATTTTTGATATTGGAAGGGTCTGTCACTAATATGAGGTAGGGAGATGGAGGTGTCTGATGTTCTGGAGAGGCTGGGCTAAGTTTCAGGACTTATCTGGACCAGGGACCCATCTGGAGGTTGTAGGTTACTGGAAAGTTAGTCTAGTGCATGGAACCCTTGTGGAATCTTATATATTGCCCTAGGTGTTCCTTAGTATTGGCTGGAATGGTTCTGATTGGGGGTTGGCCGGTTATGATAGGTAGCAAGGTCTAACTGAAGCTTGTGTAAGAGCAACCCCCAGAGTAGCTTCTCAACTCTGTTTGAACTCTCTCTGCCACTGATACTTTATTAATTACACTTCTTTTCTCCCTTTTGGTCAGGGTGTAATTGTTGATCCCATGGTGCCAGGTCTGGATTCATCCCTG
>PVIY010055782.1:0-13586 GCA_004026745.1 Myrmecophaga tridactyla | reverse complement strand
TATTCTGAATTAGTTGTTTCAGCTCCTGTATCTCATTTGAACTATTGGTTTGTTCCTTTGACTGGGCCATATCTTCAATTTTCCTGGTGTGATTTGTTATTTTTTGCTGGCGTCTAGACATTTAATTACCTTAATTAGTTTATTTTGGAGATTGCTTTCACTTATCTTACCTAGGGTTTTGTTGCTAGATGAGTTTGTTGTCTATCTGTTCTTTGACCTTCAATTCAGTTCAGCTTTTTCTGGGCCTCTAGCTGAAGTTTTGTTTAACAGAGGGTCATTTTTCAGTTGTTTTCTTGTTTCTTGTCCTGCTTGTAAGGTGCCTTTTCCCTCCCCACCCTCAGGAGGTTCTACATAGGTATTACAGACTTCAGCCAGGTTTTCCTGGACTAAATTGGCCTCCTATCAGGGGGAAGGAGTCACCTGCGTCAGTTTTCCCAGAGGGTGAGACCCAGCAGGTTGAAAGACTTTCCTGTGACGTCTCTGGGCTCTGTTTTTCTTATCCTGCCCAGTATGTGGTGCTTGTCTGCCTACGGGTCCCACAAGCAAAAGATGTTGCGGCTCCTTTAACTTTGGAAAGCTCTCCCTGCTGGGGGCGTGGTGGAGACAGAGGAGAGGTTGTAGCTGGTTTTAATGGCTTCAAATTGCCAAGCCCTGGGGTCTGAGTTCCTTGAGAGAGGGATTCCACCTAAGTTGGGCTTCACCCCTCCCCTGGGGAAGGCACAGGTGGGAGATAGCCCTGAAAGCAGTCTGTTTCTGCCTATGCATGGGGCAGTTGCAGCCCGAGTGGTCCCACCACTGAATCCAGAGGCAGCCAAGCCTCCGTAGAAACAGCCACAAAAACCCCTGTTTTGTCCCCTTTCCTCTTTTTCGGTTAGCCCAATAAGCGACCTCTGTCTTGACCAGTTTCGTGTGAGCTGGGGGCCTATTTTTAGTAGTCAGAATTTGTTTATTAATCCACAATTGGTGTTTGGTTGGACTCAGTCCCTGCTACTGTTAGAGTCTCTTTCCTTTCCCTCTGGGAAGCTGACTGTGGGGGAGGGGTGCCGGGCGCCAGCCGCCGCGGCTTGGGGAACTCACGGTTCTGGAGACTCGCAGTCAGTCCAGCTGGTCCAGACTGGGGTACACTGTGTGTCCGGTCACTATCGTGGCTCCGGGAGCTGTTCTGTACTGTTTCGGGTTATTTAGTAGTTGTTCTGGAGGACGAACTAAAACGCGCAGATTGCTAAGCCACCATCTTGGCCCCTCCCTCTTCCTCCATTTTACAGATAAGAAAACTAAAGACGAGAGATAATATGTAATTTGTGAAAGCTCCCTTTGCTAGCAGGTGACAATGCTGCTTGGAGTCAATATCTGTTGACTCCAGATATTTTTTCCTGCTTCCACTTCCCAGATACCCTCCTTTAAGGAATGCATAAGGCTCAAGCTTCAAGACACAGCCCTATATTCCGTGGCCTCTCAATTATCCTAAAGTAGACTGTGTTCCTCCACAGCTTTCCAAGACACTGTCTCTAACTATGACAATCCTGTTAAGGGACTCCCACTCTTTTTTCATAGATGAACTCCTGGACATCTTTTCCATCTAGCTCAGATATCACTTTCTCCAGGAGTGGATCTTGCTGTCTTCTGTGCTATCCCCATGCCCTGAACAAGTTTTGTGCTGGATGTATAAATCAGATCAAACAGTAATCAGTTTCTGAGTATGTCTCCTGCTTTAGATGGGATGATGACTCAGAGTAGGGCCTAATGTCAACCTCGTTATTTTTCAGTACAGTGACAAAATGAGAAAGGAGAGTTGTCTATTTGTTTTGACAGAGCTGTCTTCAAATGTCCCTTAATTACAGAGGCCCTCCCTGGCCCCAGGACTAAGTCAGGATCCCCACCATATGCATGCCCTGCACCTCACCCTCTGCAAGACAGGACTTAATGTAATCATAATTAAGTAGTTAACCGTGTTTTGTAACAACATCTCTCTCCCCCTAGAATCTAAGTTCACAAGGTCAGGGCAGGGGCCTTGTGCTCACTACCTTATCTCCAATGCTTAATGGAGGCACTCTGCAAGTATCTGTTGGTTAACTGGATAAATAAATGAATGAAAGGAAGGAAGGGCAGAAGACTGGCAGGACATACAGACTGTCAGCCTGTCAAAGGTCCAAGGTCCTTGTGCTCCCACCTCAGGCGGCAATCACTGCCCAGGTGGCAGTGACCTGGCATGCTTGCTATACTCTTGGGGCAAGAGCTCACCTATAGGAGTCTCCGTCTCTGTTGTAGTCACACAAAAGGTAATCCTTTCCCACCACCTTGTCTCTGGCGATTTTCAGTGGTTGGTCAACAGAAGACAGAAGATCTTCACACAGACTGGGGACCTGGCAGAAAGAAAGGAAAAGGGAGAAACAGGGGGTAAAATAACACATCAAGTTCAGGTTGACTAACGATAACTGCAGTCATATTATGGTCAGTATATTTAACATCTGGCCCTTGTTCCCCAGCCAAAATTATGGGTCTGTTCTTTTCTTTTCCACATGTGCCTGACACCAACTGTGTCCCTCTATAAAGAAACCTGTTCTTGAATTACAGTGGAGCATGATTTCCAAAACAGCATTCTTTCCAAAACTGCGTGCAGCTTTAATTATCTGGTCGCCAGGGTGGTCTAGTAAATTTAAGTATGTATATGCTTGGTAGTGGTCTCTGGTGGGCAGAGTAAAAGCTTAAGTCCCGAGAAGGTAAACATTTCAAATGTATAAGAATTCAAAGAACTCTGGGAAGAATAACCCATCCGTGCTGGAGAACTCCCACTGGCTCACATGCTGGGTGGAGTTTCCAATACTTTCCAGGCACCTGGCCAAGCATCACCAGGCTGGCCCGGACAGTCAACCTTAACTGCTGCAAAGGTAGCTTCACACTGGTTGTTCATGGTACCTAGCTTCTGCTGCTGTCCAGTCAGATTATTTCTTGTTGACCTGCCTGGGACCACCGCACTAAGAAAGACGGCCCCATGGTCTGGGACAGGATTCAGGGCTGAATCCCAAGACCAATGCTACTGATTCTGACGCACCATCATGCTTCTGGCCTCCTCCTTCTACTCCCAACTCAACCGTCAATTTCCACCAAAATATTCCAGGAAGGGATGGCAGCACTTTTAGAAACGGATTCCTTCAGGCTTGAGTCACTTCCGTGCTATATTTTCAATGTGCTGACTTATTCACTTCATGGGCCTGAGTTTATAGAGGCCCCACCACAACATTTACCAAGCAAGCAGCTGCCAACTGCACCCCTTCCTAATGGGAAAGTTAAATCATGTGGCAAAGATAATCAGAAGAGAGCTCAGTCGAGGGGCTGACAACTACAGCAGTTCCCATGATCCTCCAGAAGACTCTTACCATTATCAGAAAGACAGGGAGAAGGCTGTTGCCACAGAGACCAGCCAGCCTCTGTGGGCCTCTTGAGGCAGCTCTGAGCCCCTACTGTGCTTCAGAACTCGGCTTGGAATGCTCTATCTGGCACAGCTAAAAGATGGTGCCCCCTCCATGTAGTTCATAAATCTCGGCCCAGTGAAATGATCTTTTTCTTATACATGGAGCAGCATCAGTCATCTAGTACCCCAAGGGATACACAGATCATTACCCCCTGTATACAACCTAGCTAGTTTAATAATTCCTTCTCTGTGCACAACCCACCTGTGTAACATTTTCAAAGTTAGTTTTGGTGATGATATCAAACCACCTACCGTTTTCCAAGTGACTGCCATGTATCGTTCACTATACCAGGCCCTTTACATTTGGTATATTGCTGGAAAGCTCACACTCATCCCATGAAGTCGGTATTTATTAGAAAATTGAGAGTTGAGGCATAGAGCCATTAAATTGTCCAAGGCCCACACAAGAAGCAACCAATGAAGACAAAAACAAAATCTAGAGTTATGCAACTCCAAAGTCCCAGGTTCCTTCCACTCAGACGCTAGCTCTGATTTAATAAACAGTTAAGAGGAAGGATAATGCACCCCAAAAGCACACTCTGGTGGCAAATAAACCCTGCTGCCGCTGTCCCTACTCAGCTATGGACACGGAGGCCTACATCTGGAAGAAAGTCCTGGTCAAGGAAAGGTAGATTTTAACAGCTTCCACCCAAGGCAGCTGGGATCTGGAAGTGGTCTTGCTCTGCTGTTAGAGGCCAGTGAAATGACCCTGAGCACTTGTGTTTGCCAATCACAATGCAACCTTTCCCTAAGTATCACCATTATTCTGTTGGGCTGCTGCTTCAGTTTATCTGTTGAGCCCAGACTTTTGCACCGAACTCCAATTCCATTTAATTGGGGCCCTGACACCAGCAGCCCAATTTATCCTGGATTATGATAGGGATGAGACACACAGACCATGAAGTTAGACTCCTTATAGCTCCATTACTTGCTGACGGGGGAAGTAATTTTCCTTCTCTATTCATATTCAATGTCCTCATCTGTAAAGTGGGGATAAGAAAACCAATTTACTCACGTATGGGGGGGGCATCATGTGAGATAATGCATTTGAAGTGCTGAGTACAGTACCTAGCCCACAAAAATGCATGCATGTTAGTAATTAACACACGTGCACTCCTGCTCTCTCTTCTTTGTACTCAATACCACCTGCCATCTTAGACAGAAACCCAGTCCACCAAATCTGAATTCATTACACTGCTTTAGACACTGGATAAAAATGGACCCCTGAGAAGCCAGTTCCTCCTAACCCCAGTTCTGATGGAGCCAGGAATCTCCCCGTTCCTCCATTCTGCTGCTTGCAACTAAGCCACACGACATAGGAAAGCTTACAAAATTTGGTATAAAATAGGCTTGACTTCACTTTTAGGTCAGTTCATTGATCAAAAGTATTCCAATTGTTTCTTTCTAGCACTTAAACCGACTGAAATCATTTTTTTCATTTATTTGCTGTTGGTCTCCCTCACCAGAATATAAATGCCACCAGGGCAGGGACTTTAAAATCTTTTATCTGCTATATTCCCAAATGTCTAGGACAGTGTAAGAAGAAGGAAAAAAGAGAGGGAGAGAGTCTTATAAAATGATTGTTTTAAATTAATTTGTTTTTAATTCAAAAATTTCTGTGCAATAAGTCTTTATCAAAATAATCTGTTGCCAAGAACTAAATTTCAGTGAACATCAATGACCTATTTCACTTGCAGTTCCAAACAGGCATCCTCAAATATGAACCAAGGTATGGTAGAAAAGTATTAAACAAAGAGAACTGGAGTTTTCATTCAAGCCCTGACATTTTTACTAAAATATGACCTCAAGGAAAACCACAGCAATGGTGGAAAGATTGTATTATATTTCTCTCCATCAGTCCTAATTTTCCTGCTCTGGAATAATGTTATCATCATTAAGGGGCATGAGAAGCATAGAATATGTGGTGTTCCCATAAATTAGCACCAGAGTAGTTGCCCAAGGATGTATTAATCTAGCACCCTATTGATTCCATCCATCGTCTTCCTTTCCCACCCCCACAGCTCTGTATGAATCCTCTCAGACACACTGTCCTACTAATTGTTCCCTGAACATGTAATTTTGTGCATGTTGCTCAAGTCACTTAAAAATCCCCCCCATTTAGGGTTGCTGGATAAAATTGTGGATGGTCAGTTGAATTTCAGATAAAGTACAGATAATATTTTTAAATAGATCTGTGCCAAATGATACATGAGACATGCATTTTTATTTACTAAATCTAATTCCTAATCTCTTAAATCCTACATATCCTTCAAGGTCAAGCCCAAATTCCATTCTTAATTCTGGTAGCAACTCGGGCATCAACTGAATCCTAAATGCTTTTCTAATAGAGATCTTAGCTATCATTTCATTCCTTCCTCACTGCTTAAAATTTCTCATCACGTGCTGAATCCATCCCAAGGAGAGAAGTGAATGTCCCCAGACTGAGCATAGTGACACACATACATTCACAAATACACGTGGTGAGTGTTTCCATTAATGCCTGCTGCATTCTATGCAAGTGCATGCTTCTGAGGCAATAGTACAGAGCCAGAATAAAAGGAGTTTTTCTTTGTAATCAAATGAGTCAATTAGTTAACAACTCTCTTCCTACTCACATCCCACCCACCGCTACCCTCACTCGCTAGTCACATCAAGCACTTAGAACAGAGGAAGAAATCACTTTAAGTCTCATGGATCATGAGTTTGTGCAGGGATTTAAACTAAAGGGCAGTCTAAACAAAGCTGAGTGACCTGAGGGTTACATGTGTCACTTGGCTCTTGAAACCAAAGAGGGATGTTGGTGAGAGCAAGTAATGACAATATATGAGGCCGCATGGGCCTCTGTCCAAAATGCCTAAGTGAGCTGCTCAACAGCCTCTGTAAGGAATGTACTGATACATAGAAAGTGTTAAACCAATCCAAGCTGCTGGGGGGATTTAAACTTAATTCCAAGTGACTTGGAATAATAAACTATATGCACTGGCTAGAACAATGCTCCCCTCCATCGGGGTGGAAAGGTCCAGGGCTCCACCAACCTCCTTCACTACCATAAATGAGCACAGCCATACACCAAAGAGCAGGAATAGCTATACCTTTCACAAGTGACACTGTCAGCTGGCTCATGCATGCTCAGGGTGCTGCTGGAAAGCTTGAGGTTGGGTGGGAGTGGAATAAAGTAGACTAGGGCAGGGAAAGGAAAAACTCTTTAAGGAATAAGACAGGAGAGAGGCCAGGATGCCATGGATAACTGCCTCAGATGAGAACTTAATAAAGGTGTAATAGCTCACACCTACTACGTGCCAGGCACTGGGCTATATATAAATCCTACCAGTAACACCTCCTTTAATTCTTAAAACAACCCTACATTTATAGGCATTTACTATCCCTATTTTAAAGAAGGGGAGAATAAGAAAAAAACTTGCTCCAAATTCACAGCGCTACTAGCCAAAAGGTTAGGAAAAGATACATCAAATAGAGTACAAGTAGTGAAAATTAAAACTTAAAAAAAAAACTTATATACACTCTTCCTGTTGTACAAATGGAATATTTTTCTACTATCTAACTCAACAGCTGATCACATGAAAAGAGATATAAAGTTTCCGGCCACAAGTGAGGTTTATGTTTGTCCTGCCATATGGTTCTACTTTGCCTCTTCCTCTTCTCCATTAGTTATTAATGTTGAAAAAAATTGCTGAAGCAGAAAAAGAAACTTGAAATGAACCCTAAAAAAAAAAGCACAAAAGCCAGACCTGTTCAGCTCTGTGGATAATCTAATCCACAGTGCCCTCATCTCTAAGAAGTGCACCCTTGGACCTTGCTGTTTTTTTTTCTTAAAGGCCAAATGAACACATTCCATCTTTTGATCTTCCTGTTGGCTGAGAGCCTGCCACCAGAGATAAGAATCGAAAGCAGACTCTGTTCACTCGATTGCACATTCAGATGAGTAATGTTGGTGAAATCATGGCTGGGAAGAGTCCTGGCTAGCCCCACTACCCCCTCCATTAGAACAGCTCACTCCCAAGGAGCAAATATCCATATACCAGAGTTCCTGCGGCCAGCAGAGGTCTCTGTTCACAATTTGTTCCTTATGTTTCTTCCGAGGCCCCAAACGAACTTTCTTTCTTTTTTAATGAAAAAGAATATAAAGAGCATATTCCTAGCTAGTGTCAGAAACAGAAAACATACAGTGTGGCATTCTGGAACACACCAACGTCAAAGTCAGAAGCTCAAATCCTGGCTCTGCCATTTTCCAGCTGACTATTCTCTTCCTAAGTCTCAGGAACTGGGGGTGACAACAGCACAGAAGAGAAATTCATTCCATTCAATAAATGATGAGCGCCCTTGCCAAATACTGAGTTAGGTACTAAGGATTCAGCACCAGACAAGATGGACATGGGTGGCCCTGCCCTCACAAAGCATGTCCCAGTCACAGGATACAGACATGTCAAGGAGACATCTACAAGAGTGGCAAGTGTTTTGATGGCAGGGAAACTGGGGAGTCACTGGTCTAGGAGGTAGCCTAGAGATGACATGAGAGACCAATGAGCTAGCCTGCCAAGACAGGAGGCAAGGAAAGAGGAGGAACAGTTCAAACAGAAGGAACAGCCAACATAAAGGCTTTCTGGAACAGAGAGGAATATCAATGTGGCAGGCATGGGAAAGTGGGAAAGAGCCAGGTGGGGCTCTCACAATGTGAGATGGGACGCCATTGGCACATTGTTTTTACTCAAAAATTTTTTAAAGTTTTTATTTATATATAATAAGTAATACATTCACATAGGTCAAAATTCAAAGAGGCAAAGGTATATGCAGGGAAAATTCTCCCAGTGAGGGGGCTTGAAGGCTGGCTATTTCCACCTCTGAGGTGTAGAGGAGGCCCAAACCCTTTGACACAGCTGCCTTCCATGGTCTAGTTGGCTGGGCATGCAGGTTTCACCTCCTTCACTCTCAGGAGTGAGTTTGCAGCACAAGCCCTGGGCTCTCCCTGCTGTTCCACTCTCCTAATAAGACCATATAGCTCTAAGACTGCTCCTTCCCTCCTCCTCCACAGCCGCCACTGCCAACTCCGCACTGCAGAGGAAACACAAGCCTTTCCCCAGGTGGCTCTGTTACAAGGACCTTAATTGATCATCAGACATTCTGAACCATGAAAGCAAAGTTTTCACATTACCCAATCCTGGAGTTTTAGACCAATTTTACTGATTGCCTCTTTGAGCATGACTGCATATTCCAACAACAGCTCTCCTCTAATGATAAAGCATCTTCAATCTTGGCACCAGCCTTCTCTTCATACCCAATGCACACTCAGATAGTCAAGCTTACTTTGGATGGGAAACAACTGATGTTCCCAGAGGTTCAGGAAGAGATGGAGGGCCCCCCAATAACCTCCAGGGCCCTTGCTCACCCCAGAAGAGATAAAAAAAAAAAGTGTCACCACAGGATAAAAATCACACAAGATAACATTTATCAAGCACCTACTCTAAGTCAGGTGCGAGGGTCAGCACTGCCTCATAACCTCAGGCAGGAACATTGCACCCTCCACTTTGCGAGTGGGGAAACTAAAGCACACGGAAGCTGCCTGCCCCAGATCACACAGCACATCTAACTTCTGAACTTCTGATCCAGACCTTCCAAAGGATATACCTGGCCAACAAGGCATGCTGCTTCCACACTCCAGTCAGGGTCAAAAAAGGGATGAGAATAGAGAAATAAATTGGGTAGGAATCCGGAATAGCATGGACCAAAGCCTCTCCTTCCAAGCACCCAACAGAGCAGCCACAGGGGAGCTCAGGGGGCTCTGTGAAAGGGCATTGCTGGGCTCTCCACACCTCGACCCTGCCACACTTCTCTGCCTGCATGGCTGTTCCTGCTTCTGGACTGTGGGCTCCCTGAAGGCAAAGGACTCAAGGCCTCAGCACAGAACCTGGTGTGAAATGGGCACTCGAACCTGCTGAATTGAAGGCCTCTCAGAGCTCAGGAATGAAGAGGCATGCCCCAGCCAGCCCACTGCCAACAACACTGGGTGCTGTCCCCTCCCTCCTTCTCTCTTCTAATTAGGCAATCATTTCACTCTTTAAATAAAAGAACCCTTCTAAAAAATGAGCACATCTTATTTACATTATTTTAACATGGCACTGGAACTATTCTTAAAAAACGCACACTGCATTCTTCCTTTGAAGATGCTGTAAATTCTAAGATGTATTGTTAATTAGAACATCATTAAATGTACAAGTTAAGTGTAAGAAGCAATTTCCCAATTTCAGGAACATTAAAATGTGGTGAAATAAGAACCTCAGATTTGAGACACTGGCACCCCTAAGCACTCACTCATAAAAGGCCTATAAGTGTCAGCTAGGTAACTATACAAGGTCTAAAACAAATGCAGCTGTCCAATAGGGCCAGCATTAGGAAATCTTTCTTGAACTAAGAATGTTTTATTCTTCTTACAAATGAGTTTTGCATATGCCATTTAACAATAAAGAGTTTTCCAAGAAGGAATAAGCCCTTTCCTTCCTTTTCTTCTCTTAGGCAGGTGCCCCAAACCATCCAAGATAAAATTAAAAAGGCAAACCTCATGATCTTGGTTTGCCATTCACACTTAAGACTCAATAGCCTTACACCTTTTGGAAGTTCACAGCCTGGAATACGGTCAGAATTGTTTTCTAAAAGAAGGGTCAGGAAGGGGCAGAACACAGAGAAGACAAATTGAAAGGATAAATTAAAATCATATATTGAGTCTACTGCAGGCACACACAAGACTCCTGTCGTCCACCTGTAATCCTAAGCTTCCCTGAAGGAGATGCACCACCAAGCACTCAGAACCTAATTAAATTAGGTTAAATTATATTAGGCCAGGAGCACAACTGATCACCTGTGTACAGAGCTGCCCGCTCCTTTTAATTAAGTACTGGTTCCTGAGGGATGCAGCACAATACACAATCACCTCAGAGAAGTCAAAAAGAAATCAAAGAGGTAGAAAACTCACCAGATATGTCAACTTAGTCTCAAGGCTGAGAAGTGCATGTAGCCACGAACTGTTATTTGAGGCTGCCACATACAGGGACAGGCAATTGCCTCCTCAGTCTAAAGGGCAACAGGAGGCTCACCCTGACCCAGTCCAAAACTGCAGTCTTTTCACTCTCTCATATGAGCCCCTCATTCCCGCTCCCTGTCATCCAGATCATCATCATGCCCTCCACCAGGAATATCCTTCCTTCTCCTGAACTCCACATAAAACACCCTAAATTATTTTCAAGGCAAGACTCAACTTCAGCAGCCTCTTTCACAAGGCATTCCCAAATCGTCCTCAGCAGAAACAATCCCCCCTCATCCATGCTACTAGAACACTATACAAGATGCTTTGGTCTGAGACCTCATTTCATGATACAGATGCCCTTCCTAAGGGTAGGCAGAGAAAGCAGAGATGTCTGGGCTGCATCTACCACCCCCATCGGGCCTAGGGCAGAGGTGACAGGACTCTATATGAATTGGCAGGACTGTGCTGAGCTGCAGAAAATGAAGGCCACTCAGGTTGAGTCCCAATCGTTTGAAGCCAAAGCCACAATGGGATGCAAACTCTCCTAATGTTCTTCAGTGCCTGCCCTAGAGATGGGACTAAGAGGCTGGTTGGGTGAAAGAGAATGAGAGAGGGCCTAATCCACTACCTAGGATGGCGTCTCATCATAGTGACCACCAGCCCTCAAAACCAGATGGAGAGTGCTCGCTTCAGCAGCACATATACTAAAATTGGAACAATACAGAGATTAGCATGGCCCCTGCACAAGGATGACATGCAAATTCATGAAGCGCTCCATATTAAAAAAAAAAAAAAAGTGAAAAACAAACCAACAACAACAACAACAAAAAACAGATGGAGATACTCAAGGTCTCCCACCCGAGAAGTGTGCACTACCACCAGGCATTGGTCCTGTCCCTCACACTCCACACAAGCACCTCCTAAAGCTAAGCCTTCAACCTTCCCAGCAAGAGGAAGGCACGCACAGACAAATAATTTGAAGTCTTCTTCCTGGACTTCCCTCACCCCCACTTTCTCAATCTGTGCTTTACAAAGTATGACCATACTGATGGCATTCTTAAAAGACACCTCAAATCCTTCTGGGAAAAAGACCAGACTATGGACATGGCACATTTCAAAGCATGCAAGACATTCTCATTTTATCACCATGGCATCCCATTTGAGGTAGGGTTGCCGTTATTATCTGAAGTTTGCAGATGAAGAAACAGAGGTAGATATTTAAAATTAGGCCTAAGAATCACCCCCCAGAGAACCTCTTTTGTTGCTCAGATGTGGCCTCTCTCTAAGCTGACATGACAAGTAAACGCACTGCCTACCCCGCTCTATGTAGGACATGATTCCCAGGGTTGTAAACAACCCTGGCAATGTGGGACAGAAATCAAGGGATTGAGAAAACCTTCTGGATCAAAAGGGGGAAGAGAGAAATGAGACAAAATAAAGTGTCAGTGGCTGAGAGATTCCAGAGTCAAGAGGTTATCCTGGAGGTTATTCTTATGCATTATATAGATATCCCATGTTTACTTTATGATGTATTGGACTGGCTGGGGGGAAGTACCTGAAACTATAGAGCTGTGTTCCAGTAGCCATGTTTCTTGAAGATGATTGTATGATAAAGCTTTTGCAATGTGACTGTGTGATTGTGAAAACCTTGTGTCTGATGCTCCATTTAGCTAGGGTATGGACAAATGAGTAAAAAATATGGATAAAAAATAAACAAACAATAGAGGGAACAAAGGTTAAAATAAATTGGGTAGATGGAAATACTAGTGGTCAATGAGAGGGAGAGGGGTGAGGGGTATGATCTGTGTGAGTTTTTTCTTTTTCTTTCTTTTTCTGGAGTGATGCAAATATTCAAAAAAATGATCATGGTGAGAATACACAACTATGTGATGATATTGTGAGCCACTGACAGTATACCATGTATGGAATGTTTGTATGTTAAGAATGTTTGTATGTTGCTTTATCATTAAAAATATTAAAAAAAAAAGAAAGAAAGAAAAGAAACAGAGGTAGAGGTATGTGAATTAATTGGCTAAGGTCACAGTTTGTAGGTGGCAGAGACAGAATGCAATTACACCCCAAAACCAGAGTCCTTGACCACTGAGCCAATGCACCCTCCAGCATGTGGCCTGAAAAATAATCCAGGGTCAAAAACCCCCAGTCTGGGTATACACGTGGTTTCCATACAGAGACCTAGGTTGGATTCCCAGCTCACACACTAAAAAAAACCCCACAAAAACAAAAACAAAAAAACCAAAACAGCTAGTCTGAAAGAATCATCATTTCAAAAATGGCAGAGAAGCACTTGACAAAACTGAGTTTTGCATGATTAGGTCAGAGCAAACCTCTATCCTAAAATCTACCTGAGGGCAAAGCAGCAAAGTCACTGCAACAAGGTAATGGAAAAATCAATCTAGTTTCCTTATCAGTATCTCTCTCTCTCTCTCTCTCTATATATATATATATACACATATATATAGAGAGAGAGACAGTAGAACTGTCCATGCCCTTTGTGTGTCTGGTGGGGGTGGAAGTACAGCGAAGGAGGCAGCACCATCACTTGAGTCACACCCAGAGTATGTTGGGTGGCTGCATTTTCTCCCTCAGCACAAACCCCATCCCAGCTGGCCACAACAATTCACATCAGATTCCTTCCACTGGATGGGTGTCTCATTAAGTGGTTGGAATTTCAGAGTCATCCAAAGAAAATGACCATGCATGAACAGACGAAGAAAAATCTGTAATTCTTTCTACCTGGAAAATGGTCAACTCTACTCAGAAACAACTGATATGTCTCCTTCCTTGGCTGGGTCTCTCATGATCAAGAGCTCCTCTGTGTCTCCACTTTGGTTCACTAGGAAGTACACCTCATTTATAGCTTGTGTTAGTTAGATTCAGTTGTCAACTTGGCCAGGTGAGCATACCTAGTCTTGTTGCTGCGGACATAAGCCAATGGTCTGTGAACCTCATCTGTTGCCAATTGCATCTGCAGTCAGCTAGGAGGCGTGTCTGCTGCAATGAGTGACGTTTGGCTTAATTGGCTGGTGCTTAAATGAGAGAATGCAACGTAGCACAGCC
>PVIY010055781.1:0-13574 GCA_004026745.1 Myrmecophaga tridactyla | reverse complement strand
ACTGGCGCAGTACACACAAGAGATAAACATGAATTCAGCATTCATTGTTTTCAACTATGAAGAATGGTGGTGGCGGTGCAAATTACAACAGTCATTAAGGAAATCGATTGGCAGTGCATATTAAATTTGAATTCTGTGACCCAATATTTCACTCTTAAGTATGTTCCATAGATCAAGTTTGGTACCAGGAACCATGCCTAAGCAATATTCACTGCAATATAGTTTGTAACGACAGAAAATTGCGCATGGAGGTGGTTCCACAAATAGTAAGTTGAGTTAATATCTGTGAACTAGTCATATAGTGGAATACCACATAGCAGGAAAAAAATCTTATAACCAAGTACATCAGCACTGATGGACCTTACAGGCATAATGTTGAGGGAAAAACACAACAGATTGCATAAATACAGTAATATTCTATTTTTATTAAGTATGAAAACAGGCAAAACCAGTTAATACTTTGCATAGGGATGCATATCAGTAAGAAAATGTAGGAAAGCAAATAGATGACATAGACATTATTCATGACAGTGATTACTACTGGAGAAAGAAGGAGAAGGCGAAGGATCAGCCGAGGGAGAGAGGCTTCTAGGTGGCTGTCACTATTCTATTATTAGCCTGGAATATTGAGTTCATAAGTGTTCATTTCAAAATTCTTCTTTTAACTCTCCTGTGAATATGATATATTTCACAACAAAATATCAGAGAAAAACTTCTCTGTGCACTATGTGGCAGACAATATGTAATCAGAAGCATGAGGATGTTGCTTCCACTGTAACTAGACAAAAGTTGTTAAATTACAGAAAAAACTCATTATTAGAGCATTGGAAAATCATGCAAGTAATGAGGAAAAGATTATTTAAACTTCCATAGTGGGAAATTCCTTCATATGCAATTTGAGCTCATTGGCTATTATATGATCTGGAGGCATCTATTGGTTTTATGCATCGGCCTTAGGAAGAATGCTGTTATTGAGGAAAAGAGAATCAGCATGTGTTTCTATGTTTATGTGGGCTGGTGTAATAGACTGGAATCTGGAGTTCCAAATGCACAGGCAATCTTTCCCTGTGGACATTTGATGAGTGTTCCTATAAATTGAGAGTTTGGGTTCTCATACTGGAAAGGCAGAATGAAATTTCCTGCAGTCTCCGGTGCTTAGCAGACAAATTTGTGGTCTTGGTAGGAGACAACCATGAAGGTTATCCCCCTTTGAAACAAGTTGTCAGATATTGAAACCCCTGGGACATCAAGATAAATCACCCAGATGCAGAACTTGCAGGATTGAGTATAAAGAACACTGTTAGGTTCTCAATTAAAATACTGGGAAGGACGCAATAAAGAAGGAGATTTGGTTAGGAACGCAGAGCAAAATATCTTGAAGTACTAGGAAACAATTCTATAAGGAGAAAGGGCTATATCAAACATAGGGTCTACATCACTGTCAAGATATTCGTCCTACTGTAAAGTTGTGTATTACAGAGTTTAAAGTGAATCATAGAACTTTTATAAGATGGGGAGGAACAGGAAAAAAGAAACCCTGCAGAGCATAACAGAGCACAAGAAATATGCCAAATAGAGTAAAATATATGTGCAATCAGTGGTGCGGGGTATGAGGAAAGGGAATGAGGTCACAACAAAATTTAAAATATTTATAGCTAAGAGTTTTACAAAATTAAGGAAAGGTAGCAAACTATAGATTCAAGAGACTATGAAACCCAAGTAGATAAACATAAAGAAAATTGTACTGAAGCACATTATAATAAAATAGCTGAAAACTAATAACAAAAAAATTCACAATAAAAAAAGATAAAGAAAAATCCAGTTCCAAGAGATAGAACATTAGATGTCAAATGTGACATATTAAAGAAGAAAGTGTTTAGTTTTTTATAATATGTCTATAGCATAGTCCTAAAGCCCACTCAAACTATAAATTTACCATCTCCCCCAAATAAAGTCTTTAGTTATAAAAAAAGGGGACACTACTTTTAAAGAGCAACGACTAGACTGATAGCTATTTTCAACCAAAACTATAAAAGTCAAAAAAATTGAATGCAATTTTTAAAGAAGTGGGGAAAAAACAACCCAGTCAAAAGTCTGTAATTAGTCTATACTTAACTAAAAAAATTAAAATGAAATAAATAGCTTTTTAGCTGTAACTGATGAGAAGCTTTATATTCAGAAGACCTGTATTACAATAAATAATAAATACTTAGTTCCTTACTTTTCAGGTTAAGGAAAATAAAGATGGATGTAAGAATACAACTTCAGGAGAGAAACAAAAAAGGGTAAATATGTAAATAAACAAAAGAATATTGACATGTTCTAGTTTGCTAGCTGCTAGAATGCAATATACCAGAAATGGAACAGCTTTTAAAAGGGGAAATTTAATAAGTTGCTAGTTTACAGTTCTAAGGCCAAGATAATGCCCCAATTACAACAAGTCTATAGAAATGTCCAATCAAAGGCATCCAGGGAAGGATATCTGGTTCAAGAAGGCCGATGAAGTTCAGGGTTTCTCTCTCAAGTGGAAGGGCACATGGCGAACACAGTCACAGTTCCTCTCTCATCTGGAAGGGCACATGGTGAACATGGCATCATCTGCTAGCTTTCCCTCCTGGCTTCCTCTTTCATGAAGCTCCCCAGGAGGCATTTTCCTTCTTCATCTCCAAAGGTCACTGGCTGGTGGACTCTGCTTCTCTTGGCTATGTCATTCTGCTCTGCTCTCTCTGAATCTACATTTTCCAAAATGTTTCCTCTTTTATAGGACTTCAGAAACTAATCAAGACCCACCCAAATGGGTGGAGACATGTCGTCACCTAATCCAGTTTAACAACCACTCTCGATTGCATCACATCTCCAGAGAGATGATCTAATTACAGTTTCAAACATGCAATGCTGCATAGGGATTAGAAGAAATGGCTGCCTTTATAAAATGGGATTAGGATTAAAACATGGCTTTTCTAGGGGACATACATCCTTTCGAACCAGCATAGATAGTTTAAAGAAATTTCCATAAAAGCAATTTCTATAAAATAAATGTGCAAAATTATTCACAACAGCTTTATTCATAAAACAAAAACCAGGAAACAACCCAAAACTCCATTAACATAGAGTGGATTAATACATATATTTTCATTTTATCAAACATCAGACAGCTATGCAAAATAACGTACTGATGTGTACATATACCATGGTTTAATCTCAAAAATATTATGTAGGATAAAGTGTGTCAGATAAAGAAAAGAGTACATATTGCATGGTTCCATTCATTAAAAAGTCAAGAATGTGTACTAGTTCAAAATTGTGATATAATTGATTAATTTGCAGAGTAGAAATGGTTATTAACCATAAATAGTCATTAGGAAACCTGGGATAATGAAATATTTTCTACGTGACAATGCTACACTTATGTAATTTGGTAATTGCCCAAGTATATCTATATATTAAAAAATCCTCAAGAAGTACCCTTAGTTTACTTTTATATATGTATGTTATGATGCAATAGACATTTTAAAAAGCTGTAGAAAATGGATAAATGCTTTCTTTCATATGGAAAAACAATGCACACAGATTACTTATCTCACACTATGCAGAAAATAATGACCCAGAAATTACTTGTAAATTTTAAATTTCCTTTACGATCTCAGGGAAAGGAAAATATTCTTTAAAATGCACAAAAACAAATACCATAAAATAGTATAAATAAAATTACACTGATACTAAGAACTTCTCTCCAAAAGTCACCACCAAGCAATGAAAAGATATGCTACAGAATGGGAGAAGACATTTGTAATACAACTGAAAATTAATGAACATTCAAAATATACAGTCATTCCTAAAAAACATAAAGAAAAGAAAAATAATAACTAGAAAAAAAAGCAAAATATGGTTCCTGAAGTTTATCAGCAGAGAAACAATATTGTCATATAAACACATGAAAGTACTGTTCAACTTCAGTGTACTCAGAGAAGTGAAATCATAAACAGAGTAAAAATCATTTTGGGACCAACAGATTAGCAAAAAATCACAAAGTAAATATGTAAAATCATTTGGAAAGCAATTTGGTCCAGTTTTTTAAATTGAATATTAAGTCCTCTAAGATCTGCCACTCAACTCTTATATTTATAGTGAAGAGAAACTCTTGCATTTGTGTACCTGAAAATATGTACAGGAAGCTCTTAGCAACACTGTTCATAAGCAAAAAAATTGTAGAACAACTCAGATGTCTATTACAGTTATATATATATATATATATATATATATATATGTTTTAGTTTCTTAGGCTGCTCCAGCAAATACCATGAAATGGATTAACTTAAGCAATGACAATGGGAATTTATTTTTTCATGGGCTGGAGGCCAAGAAAATGTCAGGGTGATGATCAGGGTTCACACCCACAGGGTGGATTAAATTTAAGAATATGTTTTTGTGGGTAATAGACAGCTTCAAATCACCACGTACAGAGAAGCAAAACTTAACAGAAAGTGAGAGTGACTGGAGCACGCTCTTTTTATAATGCTCAAACACAATAAACCTGAACAGGATGGTTAAGGAAATACACATGTATGACTGAAATATTTTTAAGAAGCCAAGGGAATAATAAACACAGAATTAAGCTACAGGTACCTATGGGACTGAAGTAGGAAAGGAGCAGGTAGGTTATAATGGTCTAGTTCTTAAGTTGGTATCAAGGCAAGACAGGCTCATTTCATAAAGTGTGTGTGATTTGTAGATTGAATTCCTGTTAAAGGAATGTGGCCCAGGTTAAAGATGGTAATTAGTTAGAAGTAACTAAACTTATTTAGGGAGGGTCCTTGCCCAATATGAGTTCTGCTACATGGAGAGAGGATGTGTTCAAAGTTAGGAGGAGACCAGCAGAGATGACACCCATGTGACGTAAGCAGAGACTGAGTCGTGGGTTGCCAGCCAGCCTCAGAACCCTACAGACGCCGGAGGAAAGGAACCTGCTGACATTCTGATCACACACCTGGCTCCAGAACTGGAAGACAATCAACTTCTGCTGTTTTAAGCCGTCCATTATGTGTAGTACTCCACTATGGCAGCCCTAGGAAACTAACACAATGCACGCATACGCACACAATATATTCTGTGTGTGTATATGCATACATATGTTAGGAAGGGAAATAGCACATAAAGTACAGTGCTATTTATCCAGTGTTACATAATAAAATGATTTTACAGTGAAGAACTGTTTTAAAACTCAGATTGTATTTTTAAAGAAGAGAAGAGGAGGGACCCCTCAAGGACTGCAAAATCAGCAAGTAACTAGTGCATTAAGCTAAACCAATTTTCCCTTGAGAAAAAGAAGCCTATCATTAGGATGGACTGGATCTATCTTGTGTAGTTGTTCTAAAAATTTCCTTTTCCTTTTCTGGCCTGAGAGAAGAAATGCCCAAGAGACAGACTTTTGCAGTTGTACAGCCTCAGGTGAATGAGTTTTCCAGGCATAAATCCTGACTGAAGGGGCCCCAGAGCTTAACTCAGATGCACAGACAGTGGGATCTAGGGGGCAAACATTCACGGTAGAGTTGAAGAAAGGAATGTTCCCAAACGTCACAGAAACCAGTCAGCTGTACCACAGTGGTTCCTGGTGCAGCAGCTGATTAGAGCACAAACAGCAGGCCAGAGTGTCACGAATCTGGGGAAAGTTGCAATGCTTAATGGGTACAGAGTTTCTGTTTGGGTGATGGAAATGTTAAGAGGGTAGATTGTGGTGATGAGAGCACAATTTTGTGAATGTAATCAACATCACTGACTTTTATACTCAAAAATGGTTAAAATGGAGCTGAACATACACTGCTGGTTTAATTTAAAATGGAATGGATATATTAAATGTGCCAATTTTGGTCATTTTTGTTACTTCTGCATTCTCTATCTAAAAGGAAATTTCTTCTGAAATTTTAAAGAAATCTGAGTTATATAAATGTATTATGAAAAAAAGTGAGGCTCTCAGCTCATTTAAGGATTGGCTATATAATCTGCAAATGATACAGATTTTCCAACTCTATTCATTGGTATTAATGGAATGATTTGTACAATATGCAAAAGAATGTCATTTCTCGGTAGGAATCATAAACTGCATCCCTACAAACCCTGAAATTCTGAGAGGCAGCCCAAGTTGGTTAACCTATTTAGAGCACATGTGACCATCTCAAATTTACCACTTTTCACCCCACTTTGGTTAACTGCTTTAGGAGACATGGAGTTATTGGGAAGGAGGTATAGGAAACTTGTCTAATAGAGATTTTCCTGAAAAGGTGTCATTTCTCAGTTACTTAAAAGCATCTATAGGTATACAAATGTACAATTAATATTAAATATTATAGATAAGGCTTCATTTTGCAGTAAGAATTTGGAGACAACTGTAATTTAACCTCTCTTGCTTATGGTATAGATACAGCAGAAATTTAGCTGCAATATATTGATGGCATACACTTAGTGACTTGTTTTCTGATTAAAGAAAAACATGATCTACTAACAGTGACTTCTTCATGACTCCATGCTGTGAAACTGTAGGGAACTGGGGAACCTGATCGCATATTCAAGGCAGTCAGAACAGAATAATGTCGACTTGAATTCAGCAAGAGCATGTCTGTGTTATGAAGGAACATTCGTTCCTTCATCTTCATGCTGTGAGCTGTTTGTATTTCAATTTTTCAAGTTGTATACATTTCAAAGCTTCACAGTAATTGGGTTTGATGGGATGTTGTTGAAGGCAATGATTGTCATCTCTCTTCCCGTGTTCCTACTTGATGATTGATGGAAACCTGTTTTAAATGTTTATTTCCAATATTTCTGGACAGGGAGAATGCGAGCCATCAGTTGAATTTGGATAAATGTATACTGTGTAGGTTTAATGACCCTCCATTTTAGAAAACATGAGTGAAAGTAAGTATATAATATGATTGGATCCAGGGGACATTGATTTATACTACTTAGCTTGTGTGCAATGGAAATATACACAAATAGCCCAGCCAAACTCCTAGGTAAAATGTGCCATCCTAGCTGTCTGGATGACATCAGGGCTTACAACATCCTAGGCAGCTGATGCCTTCGGTTTCTGAAAGAGGAATGGCAAAATGGGTATACAACCAGTAGAACTTCACTATGTGTAAATTTACCAAAATAAAGAGGATAAAATGAAAAGAATGATCTATCTCTAATAATGGCAAAAAAGTGCTACTGAAAAAGCCATGACATATTAGAAAAACAAAGTGACACAGTGAAAATCTTGCTAAGAAATAAACTCTATGTGAGATGAAGAGTGGACAAGGCTTTGTGCACTCTGTTTTTGTTAGGTTATAAGCCACTAATGCCAGGATGCTTTAAATGAATGAATCTTCCCTGTCATCATAGCAATTTGCAATGAAGTTGATAAATTGTCTCGGTTTGTCAGTTTGTGTCCTTCGAGGAGGGACCAAGAAGATGTTCAATGTGCAAGAGATTTATTGGAGAATGCCTGGAATAGATAAAGGGAGAGGGAGAAGGCACAAGTAAGGGAGTATTGGGACCATAATGGAGGACTAACACATGCAAAAAAAGAGGGCATGGTACTAACTAGCAGCTCATCCACATAAAATAAATAAGATCTTTGTAGAAACAAGCAAGGGATGGTGGCTTAGAATACCAAGGCAGCTATAAGAAAATACCACAAACTTGTGGCTTCAAGAAACAGAAATGTATTTTCTCACAGTTTTGGAGGCTAGAATTCCAAATTAAGTTGTGGCAGGGTCATCAAATCAAGGAGTGACTTCCCCTGAAGTCTGTAGTGTTTTGTCGAGAATTCGGCAACAGCATGTCTGTGTTATGAAGGAACATTAATTCTTTCATCTTCATGCTGTGAGCTGTTTGTAGTGTAGTTTGCTGACAATCCATAACTTAATCTCTGGCTCCTTTATGTCTTCTCTCTTTGCCTGCCTTTCTGAAACCAGATTTCCTCTCCTTATAAGGACACTAGTCATGTTGTATTAGTACCTAGCCTAACCCAGGTTGGCCTCATTTTAGCCAATATCTCCTGAGATCTTATTTAGAAATAGGATATCTTAAAGAATCTAAAAATATCCATGAGACCAGGGATTAGGATTGGATATATCTTTCTGGGGGATGCAATTCAAATTATAATGCAACCTTTCTTTAGAAATGACATGGAGAGTGAAAGGCTCAGTATAATGTTATTGGTCAGATTACATGTGACAAAAGCTCAGCACAAAATGGTTTAAGCAAAAAAAGATTATGTGCTCACATCTGAAGTAGTGGGGGTGGAGCCACATCAGAGTCCAGGTGACTTCTCTAGATTGGCTCCTTTTCTATGTAGGCTAGTTCCACCTGCCATGTGTCAGGTAGGGTTCTCCAGGTATATATATAATATGAGATTTATTCTAGGAATTGGCTCATGCAACCATGAGGATCGACAGGTCCAAATTCAAAGGGCAGGCTATAAAAAGTTAGGAGCTCTGAGAAAGCTTGTGATGAATTCTCCAGGAGAAATGGACTGGCTGAAGTAGAGATTGAAATTCCTCTTTCTTCTGGGTCCATGACTTCCAGCTTCTGGCTACTCCCTGTGGCTTTTCTCTCTGTATGACTTTCACTCTGCTTATAAAGGGCTCCTATAATCCAGATTAGAGCCCAACCTGATTCAATGGAACCACACCTGAACTGAAGTTATATCTTGAAGAGATCCTATTTACAGGGGATCTAGACCCAACAGAATGTAGACCAAGACAAAGAACATGTCCAAACTGGGGTCCTCAGTTCAATCCACCACATATTCCTCACTCCTGAAGATTCCAAAAGCTCAAGCAACAGTTCTGGAACTGCGAGGAACTCAGATTGAGTTGCTGACTCCTTCTTGGACAAGGCACTGTGAGGCCAAGGGTGCTCTGATTGCATGAGCCTCTTTCCACCAAATTGTGTGACTGGGATTGATTACTATAGGGTGAGGGAAGGGCAGACTCCTTACAGGGAGTGTTTCAGAACTGAAAAAACATAGAAGTATTAAATATGGAAGGTGGAATAGTGGAGTGAGCATAGCGTAAGATTTCGCATATACATTTTGTGATGTGAAGGCACTGAATACCTGCTGGTGCTAAAGTATACCAGCTGGAGAGACTATATAGGCATAAGGGCAATTGAACCTGCATTGGACATAATTAAAGTTGGAGTATTGTCTGACTTACTCCTGCAGTAGAAGGATCTAGAACAGTGTCAGCATACATAGCATATTTGTTAAATAGCTGATTTCATTAAGTAAATGAGAATAAACTTTGCCAGAAATAGCTGCAAATCAAACCAATAATCTGTGCACACATGAGCTTACCACATAGGAGCATACTCAGAAGTAAAAGCCATCAGCTCTCCCCAAATCAAATTAAATAGGAAAAATATCACTCAAAACAAAATTCAAATAAATGACAAAATTGTCAAATAGAAACTGTAGCTCACAATCTAAAAAGGGGACAGCAGTAATGTGTAGGACTGTATTCTTTGATAATAGGACACATGCCAAAAAAGAACTAAGAATTGAGTTTTACTTTGGCACTTTTATGCACTATTGACAATATGTCAAAATTGTAGCTCCATGTCTTTGGAGAAAGTGGTGTCTAAATTTAAGGACTAAAACAGCTTCTCATATATGGGCTTTGTAAATTAGAAATTGTTTAACTGGACTTTAAGTAGGGAAATTTGCTGTTGATTTAATAGCAATTTTAATGTATGAAAATAATTATTTTTTAACATATTTTCTCCTACTTTCCAAAGAATAAAACTATAAAATAGTAAGGGGCTAACTGTTGGCCCAAGAGGCCTAGATTTTGACCTATCTCAGCTTTCAACATGCCTTCCTCAATAACTTAATCATTTCTAGCTTTGATTTAAAATAAGGAATGTGTGATTCTTTCTTTCACTTGGACACTTAGAGACCATTGTAGGGTTATTAATTGGCATAATTTCAATATAGTTGTTCTCAAGGAATAGGGAGATATGAGGAAAGGGAGGGAAATGGGGAAAAGCAAGTCAGTAGAGAAGTTAGAACACATACAATATTAATATATAATAATATATATAACATATATAATATGTATTATAATAATATAAATATTAATTGTTTGCCATTTTACATGGGCATTCTTAGTGGCACCCCAAAATAATTACAATAGTAACAACAAAGATCACTAAAGATAGAGCACCATAAGAGATATAAAATAATGAAAATATTTGAAATACTGTGAGAATTACCAAAAATGTGACACAGAGACATGAACTGAGCACATGCTGTGGGAAAAATGGTGCCAACAGACTTAGTCAACAGGGGGTAATCACAAACCTTCAGTTTGTAAAAAACACAATATCTGAGAAGTAGAATAAAGTAGAGTGCAATAAAATGAGGAATGTCTGTATGTATGCATTTTAACTATGTGTGGTAGTTAGATTCAAGTGTCAACTTGGCCAGGTGAAGGTACCTAGTTTTATTGCTGTGGACATGAGTCAATGGCATGTGAACCTCATCTGTGGTTGATCACATCTGCAATCGGCTAGGAGGCATGCCTGCTGCAATGAATGATGTTTGATTTAATTGGCTGGTGCTTAAATGGGAGAACACAAGGTAGCACAGCCCAAGACGCGCAGCATACCTCCTCTCAGCACGTGCAGCTCAGCCCAGGTCTTTGGAGATGCAGAAAGGAAGAAAGGAATCACCCACAGGAAAGTTGTTGGAACCCAGAGACCTGGAGAGAAGGCCAGCAGAGATCACCCTGTGCTTTCCCACATAAGAAAGAACCTCAGTTGAAAGTTAGCTGCCTTTCCTCTGAAGAACTATATTTTAACCAAATAAATCCCCTTTTATTGAAAGCCAACCCATCTCTGGTGTGTTGCATTCTGGCAGTTAGCAAACTAGAATGCTATGTGAATGTAAACATCAGTTGTAAAGTAGGAAAAAACAGCATAAATTCAGTTTGAGCTGGCTGAAATAATCTATTCCAAAACCTAAAGGCTTTTGTTGAACTAAACTTCCAGTTTTAAAGTTATAGCTTTACAAACTATTGAGGCATTGGTGTTAGGGAGAAATAATAACTACAAGTAAAGTCAAGGTTTGGAGCTTTGCTTCTTTTTTCATTTTTATCTTTACTTTTGTATTCATGCTATAACGTAGTCTATAAGTCTTCTCCACAAATTCTTGTGAATTGATATTTTGCATTTAGATGTATCAATAAAAGATATTTTATAAAATTATATGAATGACTTTATTCTGTGATTACATATTATTGCTTAAACTGTTAGTTAAATGGGATTATGCCACACTTTCCTAGAGTGAGTATCCAGTTCTTAAATTGATCCCCATCATTTGGAAACAGTCATTAATTCAATAGAAATTGTTTATATTCCAAATATTTTTCAACAGAATAGATTTTCCATACTCTTCTGTGTATGCTTCTCTATCAGTTAATTAAAATAAAGTAACTAAGTAAAATTATTATATCTAGACTGTTTGACAAATTAAAATACATTCAAAATCTGGGGATATTTTTTAGTATTTTTGTAGCAGTAATATTAGCCATGCCTTCAGGATTTAAAAAAATGTCTAGTATCTTATTCTACACATTTTTCCTACCAAGTGTAAAAGTGGGTTTTGGCCCGATGTATTTTTTTTTTTAATTTTTCATTGCTCATAGTATTTTAATTCATAACCTCTATTGAGTGCTCCCTTGAGATTTTTTGACATGTTAAGTAAATATGTATTGCTTCTCTTGACATAAATTTCTTCAGGTACTGGAATGTAGGAAGAACTAAAACACTCATTTGATACCACTGGATGTTAATTTTTTTCCACATATACTTACCAATTGTGGGAATGAACAGGCAGCAGGTGGCATTTTGTCAAAGTCGGAACCTACTTAGAGGCTCAGCGTGTATACAGATAATCACAAAGTAGTAAGAAACCAGATATTAAATTGAATTGATCCAGGGTACATCTTTTCATGGCAATAACATGAGTACCTTCTCCTAGTAAATAGAAGAGGGAAAATATTCTGTTCATTTATTTGAATGTACCTCTTCTTTACCTGCTAGAGATACTTTCAAGCTGAACTCTGTAAGCAATTTCAAAAGCAGGAGGGACCTACCAACACTTTAAAATTTCAGAAATGTTGGGATAGGGTCCATCTTGGCAATGTCTGACTTCCATTGAGCATTTGTTTACTAGAGTAAGTGCTGCCAAATATTTGGACATTTGGAATATCAAGAGAACATAAATCTTCTAAAAGTGCCAAGAGAGAAAAAAGGGTACAAAAGAGAAAAACATGGGGAACAGAGTAAAAGTAATTCTGAAAGAGAGAGGGAGAGAGTGGGAGACAGAGAAAAGGCAAGTGTGGGGGGGTAGAAAATGGGATAGAGAATTATATATAGTGCTCTCTCTTTCTCTGCCTGACATTTTATATTCTGGGATTGCTCTGAGGAGATGATTCTCAAATCTTGCTGGGTGTATCATAAGCCCCTGGAGAACTAATCAGAACGCAAAGACCCAAGTTTGTGGGTAGAATGGGCCCCGGACCTCTGTACTTTACAAGCTGCTCAGGTGAGTCTGAGATACCCCAGACCTGGAGAACTACCTTGTTTACATAACACTTGAGGTGGAGAAAAGCGGTGCCTATGGACCTATAAAAGGTTCATCCAAGGAAATGCATCTATTCTGTTTATTTTAATCCATTCATTAATCAACATGGAAACTCCATATTTATTTGTTCCTCACATAACTAAAGTCTAATATAAAAGTTGGCTTGGAACCAATTGCCCCCCCTTCTATTTAACTAATTATATTATTCACAATGCATATGCATCCCTATCAGCTTGAAATCCCTTATGTGGAGGAATTGCTGCCTTTTATTTACTTCTATACATGATATTTATTTGATTGGATTTGACTGTTTAGTCTCAATTATTTTAAACTCATAGAGAGGTCTGCTTTAAGTCTAAACTCAGTTTATGCTAATGTTTAATAGAAACAATCATAACATGAGTTAACTGATCTATTATAAATATCTGTATTTATACAGATTATACATTTTTAACACTGTTAGTGTGTTTTTACAGTAGCAATAGTTTTATTTTAAAAATTACATAGTAAAGAAATAAAATAAAAATTATATAGCAAAATTGTTTATTCTCTATAGTTGTTATTAAGTGTGTATCTTACAGCTTGACTCTATCATGATAAGAAATTAGAGCTCTCAATATCAAAATAACACTACTACACATGTAGCCAGTTGTTTGCCTATTAGACATATAGTTTAGTTAAACGGTCTTATAAGATAGATCCAACGATAATTCAGATACATTTATTTTTTAAAATATATAAGCACTTTGTGTTAGTTAAATTCAGTTGTCAACTTGGCCAGGTGAGCATACCTAGTCTTGTTGCTGCGGACATAAGCCAACAGTACGTGAACCTCATCTGTTGCCAATTACATCTGCAGTCAGCTAGGAGGCGTGTCTGCTGCAATGAGTGACGTTTGGCTTAATTGGCTGGTGCTTAAATGAGAGAATGCAATGTAGCACAGCCT